>VUQH01040870.1:0-15846 GCA_015106775.1 Etroplus canarensis
CAACCCAACACTAACATATCTGCATGACAATTACTTTTCACCTTCATCAAGGAGTTACACACACACACACACACGCCCACACACACACGCGCACACGCATACATACACACACACACACACACACACCAAGTAATCTTATTTGTGTGGTTGTTTTGGGTATAATTAGAGGGTGTACACAGCACAGGGTCAGGCAGGGTGGAGATTTGCATGTGTAAGTCATCTGTAGCCTGTCAGAAGTAGTGCAGAAGGCAGATGGATGAGTTTGAGCTTTAGTGTTGAAAGTGTGTGTCTGTGCATGTTGTTTTTGTTTGTGGCTATGATTGCAAGACTTGAGCGTGCATGCGTGTGCATGCAAGTATGCTAAGAGTTGAATTAACCTCAATAATAGTCAATTAGGCCGTGATCAATCAGACTGATTGATCTAAGTGACAGCACAGATGGACTGAGATGGAGAGAGGAAGGAAGAATGGAGGATGGAGAGACTGGAGATTGGTGGGAGGAAGACAGGGAGAAGGGTGGCAAGATGTAGGATAGTAAGCAGAGGAACCCGGAGACATTTTGAAGTTTGTGGTGTTTTGGTGATCTGTGGCACAAAAGCCAAACAATTTACAGATACAGATATGTTTAGTTCTACTTTTATTTCCAATCACACACAACACGTCTTTGAGCAAACTTCCTGGCCTTAATTAACTGCTGTGGAAATAGATTTCTCTAGCTTAACAAAACTTTTCATGTGACAAATAAATTATTATAAAGATCTGTAAAATAATGAACTGATTTACTAACTGTGCTTTCAGACTGACAGCTGCTCTCTTCTTACAAGTACGTATAAGATGTTAATTTATGAATGTGGCTAATATAATTACAGCGAGGGACAGAGAACTCAAAAGGTGCAGCTCAGTCTTTGAACTTCTAAGACCAACAAACTTATCAGAAAATTTTTTGATATCTGTTCCCTACATTTAGAGAAATAATGTTTTTGAAAAATACTTCAGTTGAAGTTATTATTAAACATAACATATATTTAAAATAAGAACTGGAATGATACATGAAAAAGAAAAGATTAGAAAAAAATAAATGCTACACGTTTAATGAAGTGCCTTCAATTCGGCCAGAATGCTTCTGCCTTAAATTTGACCCTGTGCGACCTTGATCTTTGACCCCACATCTTGTAAATGTTATCATATCTTATACCCATCACAGGTATCATCCACACAAAATTTGGAAAAGATTCAGCAAACAAGTGAGCTCCTGTAGTGATAACAAGATTTGTAACAACCGAAAAACATAATGTCTCTGCGGTGGAGGCATAAAATAAATGAAACTGCTAATATCTTTCTGAAATTGTGAATAGTATATACTGTATGTGAACATCAAGTGTAATTTTAAATTCTGTGTCTTCATACTGTTTATGTGCTACAAGTCTTTTGGGCTATTGATGCAGAAAGAGGGATGAATGAAAGGAAAAGGAAATGCCATTGGGTAAATATGGAATATTTAATAAAGAGGTAAATATGTAGATTATATAAATATCGCAAATGAAAAAACATATATACTGTCAGAAAAAACTGAATAACACACAGAGGGGGAAGTGGGTCTTAATTTCTTCTATATGTTGGTAACTAGTTTTGTACTGTACTATATTTATGTCCACAGTGTCTTATTGCACCTCTACTGCAACACTGTTACCTATGGCCAATAACTTTTACTCTATAACATTTGCAAAAATCAAATTATTGGACCAGATGAAGCACACAAAATGCCTTAAACAGCCTGAAAAAATGCAACAGCATCAGCTGGATGACAAGTTTTCAGATACATATTTCGGTCCTGCACAGGAACTGTCACTTGACTTGTTGCTTGAAACAGTTTTAATTAGATTCGCTACTGCTGTCATACAAAATTATTAACTGCAGCAATAAAATGTTTCTACCCAGCAACAACTATGCTCGCCCTACCCAGACAGCAACACAGTTTAAGCCTCAATGTGATGCATGGTTTTGGATTTGATTAAGAAGTTTGTTCCACATAGACAGAACAGAGATAAAAAGTTAAAAACTAAAGTAAGCGCAGATCACCTTGCCCTTGATCCAGTGCTAAAAGGTAGAACTCATCTCCTTGCCCTTATATCATCTACAGACTTTTTACTGCTTTCTCTTCTCTCTTGTCCTCTCTTCTCCTATTGGGCCATGATTTGGTTTATTAGACAAAAAATAAAAATACACCCTGTTAGCTTCTGTGGCAGCAAATGAGCCACCATGGCAACAAACGACTTCAGGAAACTTCCAGATAGTATTCCAGTCTTTTTATTGGACGGCTGGACTGCGGAATCAAACTGAGTACTCTGATAGGCCGACGGAGCTACTTGGCGGGTGCATCTACTTGAGGTGAAGGGGCTAAGTTGTGTGAAAGTGTGCAGTAATTAAAACCAAGCATAAAGCTGTCAATAGAAGCTTATGACCCAGTGTAATTAGCCTAATATGATTTCTCTCTCTGTGCTGTGGTGCGCTCAACTGAACTGCCTTGTCCTTGTGTATGCCTAAAACACAGAGAGAGAAAGGATGAAGGCCTGATATGGAAACAGATAAATAAACAGCTAAATACAAATAAAGTCAGGCAGACAGACAGAGAAAAACAAACAGTCATGTAAGTGTACTGACAAACAGATCAATATACAGACTAAGAAAACATCACTTAGTGCTTGAAAACGCAGAGAAATGGCATGGAAAATAACTTCAAATTAAATATCTATAAAAGTTTACAGCTTTTTGTTCTCTGAAACACACACACTCACTCATGTTTACATGAGCACACACCACAACACAACAATGTCCGTGCACCCCAGTCCCCCAAAGGAAAATCCTCAGGGGACGTGTAGCGGTCACCATTAAAAGGTCTTTCCAATACAAGCTCTGTTACCAAGGAGGCTAACAGTTAATTCGATTGGTTGGCTGGTAATCAGGAAGTGGGGTGCTCAGAGGGCCCAGTGATTAATGGCTCTGTTGCCCGCTCGTCATCTCCCAAAGCTCCTCCCTCCCTCCCTCCTCATGTCATAAATTAGGACCCTCGTAAATAAAGATGCCGCTACAATCAGGAAAACTCAATCAATTACACCGGTTCTCTGGCCTCAGCTCATATGTCTGACAGGCAGGAATGCTAATGTTATTGTTGCTTCCAAAGGACTAACCTGTCAATTAGTGTACCAATGCACAAGCACAACAGCATGAATATGGACTGCTCCATTTAACACCTGTCTGATTACTTGTGTGTACGTGTATCTGTGATTGTTCAAGTGTATGGATGTCCTACTAGCTGATGTATGGGCATGATGTGTGTTTGTGTGTCACTTGACTTTTAGAAATCACTTCATTGTGAAAACAGGCAGCATCTTTCGATGTGTCAGCTACATCTGTATCCTCTGCATCATCTACAAATGAGGTTTACAATAAAAAAATGTAATTCTGTTCCTGTGTTCAATGCAGAAGACAAAAACGTGAATATTTCCATATATTTTTGCCTTTTAAAATGAAATGACGTCTGCGAATTTAAACTATGCCTGCCTACTCATGCACTGTCTCTTCCAAGGCTTTCTTATCCTCTATAATATTAATAAAAACTTCCAAAAAATTTTAAAAATTCCCAAGATCCACTATGAAATGTCTGTTTCTAGTGACTACTCAAGACTAGTTTCAATATGACTCTTTCTTTCTCTCTAAATGAACATAATATAATACCTGATAGTAGTATACAGTGAATGGGTGAAGTCCACTATCTTTGCATGTAGTTGAGACATTCCTGCAGACAACTGTTGCTGCTTCACTGCTGCGGGCATCAATGGTACTATCCAGCCTGCGGTGCACCTCATAATGCAGGATTCTACCATTTGGCTGAGCTGGAGGGGACCAGGTGAGTAGAAAGCTGGTCTGTAGATTGGTGTCTGTGTCAACTTGGAGGTCTAACAGTGGTGCTGTCTGTCCAGTAGGGGGAGCCTCTAGCGTGAGTATAGACGACCAGTCACTGGAGGAACAGCCTAGCGATGTGCAAGCCTCCACCCTCACCTCATATCTGAACACAAATACAAAGCACACATTTATAAGAGAATATTATGGGTAAAATATGTATATGACGTAAATACTACTAATACTAAATACTACAAATAAATAAGTTTCACATTTAATAGGACTGTACCTATAACTTGAATCAGGAACAATCAAATGCTTATTGTATCAATTGGTTGGCCATTTTCTTGAAGCTTTTTAACATTGCCAGAACATTTAAATGTATTTGTGTCAAATGTACAAAATCTACATGTCTTACGTCTTGCTTTACACACTTTTAAATGAATAAGTATTAAATGACAACCAAGCCAGTGGGACAGTTTTCCAATCAAAAATCATCTGTTTTGCAGATGTGAATGTCCACTGAGCCCCACCATGCCGCAATAATGGAACAAACACAGCTTGCATTATGGAGCTACTAATTTGTGCTTTATAGAGAAAGAAAAAAAAAGAGAATTAAGAGCTGAGAAAAAGATGAGGAAACAGAAGGTCACCAGAGAAAGGAAAGTGACCCTTATATGACAAGGCTGATGAGCTTTTATTAACTGAATTTTGATTGTTCACGTGCTCATATATACACACAGCTAGGTAAAATGATGTGCACAAGGAATTAGACACAATCACATGCACATGCTTAAGCACCCCTACACAGGAATAACTTGGTCCACACTGTAGACAACTCTTTCAAAGCTGACTGACAATTTTCAGCTTTGAAAAACCACCATCTTGACTGTGTCCATGTGAAAAAAATTACATGTTTTGCCAAGTTAGGGTTTCTTTATACTGGCAAGAACACAAGTATTCTAATTGTCATGTATTGCAGGCGAACAGACCCAGATGCAGACTCTGAATGCAGAGTGAAATAATAAGGAAACCATTTTATTAGGCTGGTAATGAACAAAATGCAAAATCCAAAAGTCCTAAAAGTAAAAAAGTAAGCAAGAAACTAATAGAAACAAGCAGTGAGCACACAGAGAATGTTCCTGGAATAAAACTAATCGAGACTGAACACAGGAGGGTAAAACAAGATGAAGATGAAGGCAATCAAGACAATAAGACGGGGAAGAAGTAAAAAATAAACGCATGCTACAAGAAGCAAACAGGAAATGCATAAAATCCACAGGTAAAAACACAGAAATGAGTTAACTTAACAGAGGGGATAAAACAGAGGAAATGCTGAGGGAACTAACAAACCTCCAACTGAAATATAACTAGAACTAAAGTCTCAAAATGCTAAAGAATAAATGAGAATCAAAACCTAACAATAAGCAAAACCAAGAACAAAGAAACCAAAAATCAACAAGAAATCTAAGGTACAAAACTCAAAAACCCAAGGATCATAACACTAATTTATCACACTGGTATCAAAAAACACAATGAAGTATGTCACAGGTGCCTAAATGCTTCCTGACAAAGCCTGCACACGCATGTTTTTGATTCATTTTTCATGTGAAGGTAAATAATACAGAGAAACAAAACCAGAAAAATAGATTTTGAGGAAGACTTGCATTTAAAGGACATCAAATGCTAAAATAAAATTAAAATGATCATTTCATTAAAAATAAAGAAAAGCAACCCTGGCCGTGGTAATACCTAACCTGCTGTACATGAGTCCCTGGGTTGTAGTGATTTGTGTCACATATTTTTCTGCTACCAAGGGATAGCACTCTGTTTGATTTGTTGCTAATTCTTCTTCATTGAAAGGTGAAATTGGGTTGCTAAACTGCTCTGGAAACCATTTTAGGCAATAAAGTTTAGTTAAATTATAGAACTTTTTAAACAGCCTTGTGAAAAAAACCCAGCAAAAGCAATATACAGTATATATCTATGTGTAAACCTATATCTAAAATATAAAGTTAATAAAAAAACTTTGTTTTGCAGCCTAAAAGTTTGCGAGTGGTGGAGATGTGCTTTGACTGACCTGTGGTAAGGAGCCAGCCCATGCAGGGTGGTGTATCTTTCTGAGAAGGCGCTGTCTTCTGGAGTGAAAACACTGCTGATGATGCTAAGCTGGACTGGATCTCTTTGATACACAGTGTAACTCACAATGTCTCCATTAGGACGGGCTGGAGTCCGCCACTCTACTCTCACCTAGTAAGATAAAGAACAACAGCATAAAAATCATTCATTACCAAGATCTTGATCCAACTCTTACTTATAATGGCTAAATAAATGATAACTTGCCTGGCTTGGTCCTATAGGCGTTAGCGCTGGGAGACTCACACCAGAAGGAGCTGATGAGTGGGTCTTTGCCGTGGCTACTGTGCTGCTCACAGTGCCTCTGCTGTTGTTGGCCCTGACAACATACTTGTATTCCACACTTGGCAGAAGTGTGAAGTCATGGTAATGGGTCTCTGTGCCAACATAGATAACTTCACTATCTCTGAGGAGTTCATATCCAGTGATGATGCCATTAGGGTGCTCTGGTGGTCTCCAGCTAATCTCCACTGACTCTGGGCCAGTAACCTTCAAATGAAACATTAAAACACACATCAAGCAGATCTCCCAACTGTGTTTAATATTCAGTGACTAATTAAATGTTTGAGAGTCTTATAGATTTATGGTAACAGGCAAACTACCAAGTTTATGTTTCTTCTTTTAAATCTGTATTGAAATAAGATGTAGGCATTTCACCTCTAGTAATACAGGTTTTAAGTGCAAATCAACGCTAAATAAAAAAACCTTAAGAGTTGGGGAAGCCAGGTCAGTGGGAGGAGCCTCCTCAGTTATAGCAGAAATTTTGAGACTGGAAGTGCATCCACCACTGGTACAAGCCAGAAGAACCAGCTGATATGATGTATGTGGCAGCAGGTCTGACAACACTGTATTTAGGTCTCTTCCACGATAAGCCTCTTCATTGTTCAGTTTCAGCACATATTCAGTCACTTCTCCATTCTGCATCAATGGTTTACTCCAGGAAATGTGTATACTACTGGATGTGAAGTTGTCTACTCTGGGAGCTTCCACTGTGGCAGGAGGAGCCTCCAGAGTGGTGATGTTTGTGTGAGGGCTAGTGATACATCCCTCAGATGTGCAGGCTATGATTGAGTAGCTATGGACAAAAACAGAATAAAATGAAGTCTGGTTTCTGTTTTATAAATCATCTACTTGTTTGTGGTGATTATTTGGAAATAATCATGTTTGTTACTCAGAAACTATACAATGGTACGACAAAAAAATAAAAAACAATACCTGTATGTTGAAAATGGCAGGAGGTCTTCATCTGTGTAGCTGAGGACAGTAGGATCAAAACTGAAAGAGAAGCTGACATTGTTTCTTTGAATCCTATAAGACTGAAGTACCCCATTAGGCTCCAAAGGAGGAGTCCAGGACACCACCACCTCACTGGGCTGGCCTTGGAGATAACTCACTGTTGGGGGGGCAAGGCCACGAGGGGAAGCTTGTCTGGTTGTTACAGTTACCCAAGGGCTGCAGGTGTGTCCAGCTGGGTTATGAGTACAGACACTGAACTCATACTCTGTCCAGGGGTGCAAACCAGACACTGTATAGGAGTAGGTTTCAGCTTGTTTTGGGGATCCTTCTCTGAAGAGGACCTGTTGGTTGTACAATAGTACCACAATTTTAATTTGAGCTAAGAACTGTCATTACTAACCCCTGTGAAATTTGATGTGTTTTTATATCAGTTTGTCTTTATTAGTTATCTGAGCAGATGAAGGACATCATACAAGGTTCTGCAAATTATCAGCACTGGCATATTCTAAAAGGTCAGACTGACACACAGTTTATAAATTTTGACAGTTTCACCTACTTTCCCCCTTTCAGTATCCTCTTCTTTACTTCTTCCCCTTCCTTCTTCCCCAAGACTTCTCCCAAGTAAGAAATATTCCTTAATTGGCCCATTGGGTTGAGAAGGAGGGCCCCAGGTAAGTGACACCTGGTCTGAGCCAACAAAGAGAGGCCTAGGGGGAGACTGGAAAGCAGGTGGCGCTGCTGCTGTAGTGATGTGCTGTGGAGGGGTGTGTGAGCAGCCTGCTGAGGTACAAGCTTCAAGAGTCAGAGTATAAATGGTCCATGGCTCCAAACGCCGAAACAGGAAGCTGCGTGATAGCCCACTGAACTCCAGGTTCCCCTCACTGTACAAGTTATACATCTACAAAAGGAGACAAGAGAAATGAGAGTAAAAGCAAGTACGAAATATTGTAGATGGGTTAATATAGGACATGGGATCAGTAGAAAGACAAAATGGGAAGCAGGTGAGAGGAGACAATACATGAAAGCATAAAGAAAAATATTAAGAATGTGGTAATGTGTGTATGACTGACAGCAGTGGCTTCATTTGCAGGATGCATGTGTATCACATAGTATGTGTCTTACTTTCACTATGCATGTATTTGCGGACTTTTACATGTAGGTCAATGAATGCTGCATTTTCAGTAACTACCTTGTTACTGCTGTTTCTTAGGTGCACAGTGCCATTTAGTATACGTTCAGTGATTTTGTTGTGTGTACTAGATTTACCGTGATGACTCCATTAGGAACATGTGGCGGATCCCAGCTAAGCAGTAACGCCCTGCCCTGCTCTCTCTGCTCCACTGTTAAGTTAGGCAGACCAGCCGGAGAAGCCTCCAGGGTCCTAATGTCCACCCAGGGACTGGACACACTGCCTGGAGAGGTACAAAACAGGTACAAAACAGACTCATTTAGGTGTTTAGTAACTGTTATTGAGTTTTTGAATGAGCTTCCTTTAAACGTAACCTACCTGCCCCGTTCAGAGCTTCTACACGTAGACTATACTGACTGTATGGTTCGAGACCATAGACTGTTGCATCTAGGTGTGAGTCCTGAAAGAGACAGAAAGACCAGTGTATGATATACAGAAAGATGGAATTTGGAGAACATGGAAAGGGTGGGGAAAGAGATAGCAGGGAGGTAGAATAAAGAGGTGGAGTACTGGATGAAAGTTGGGTTTATGACAACAGAATGATTGGTCAAGAGTTAAGAGGCAAAAGAAAAAAATGACAGATATGGAAAGTGAGTGGAAATCCCAAAGAAAGAGGAGAGAGACAAAATTAGTTACACAAACAAATCCTGCATGAATAAAAACCAGAGCATTACTCATTAAAATGTGGAATGAAAAGGAACACTGAAACAATGGCAAGCTAAGATGACATAACTTGGGATTTGTCATATCAACATTTCAACATACACGCTCTGCAGTGGTAAAGGAAGTAGACACCAGAGAAGTGGCAGAGACTGAGAGAGAGAAAGACTGGCAGGCAGACAGCTGTCCCTTATGGGTGAATTCAAAGCTTCCAGATTGTGTGTTTATGTCACACATGCACCCTTTCATATCACATACACAAACACACACACAGGCACAGGATGTCTGCCAGTAGCTTTAGGCAGTGGGACCCAGCCCAACACCCTGGCAGACACAGGGCCACTGTGTATGCATGTGTGTGATACAGTGGGAACACCATTTACTAATTGATAAGAGACACACTGTTGTTTCAAAAGGCCCTAGCGTGCAATGACATGGTAGTCTGGGAGCACCAGGCTCTAGGATGTAGCAATGCCTGTTTGATTGTATGTTTGTTACTGTGAGCTTTGAAGCAGTTATGAGAGGGATGTTTCTCAATGTGTGTGAACATATTGGTGTGAATGTACAACAGAGCAGACAAAATTTATTTTAAGTGTTGAGTCTGCAGTTAAAATTGTCTGTTCAGGACTGTATGCTTTCACATAACCAAGCATATGTAAAGAGATTAACTGGTAACCCACTTCAACGCAGCGTCAAAGGGATCAAAAAGACTCCGATGCAAACTGAATAAAATGAAAACCCAGACAAATCACCGTAGCTTGGCACCAAGGATGAACTGTCTGAACAACAACTGGAATGCATGTGTTCACTGTTTTCATGTCTGGAAGCCAACATATTTTTCATCCACAGTAAAATAGGATTAATAAGCCCCTAGACACCTAGACACAAGCTAAATCCTCCTGCAAATCACAGCAGTTCTCAGTAGACAGAGGGAGAGAGGGAGGGACACAACGAGAAAGGGTGGGGAAAGGATGGAAAGAGATAGAAAAAGAAAGGGGTAGTGGGAGAGAAAATAGAGACAAAGGAAAAAAGAGGCTGGAATGAAAGAAGTATGTGCAAGTAAAGCAATGTAGGGCAGAGAGTTGGACAAGAAAAAGTAAGAGGTGAGTAAGTTAATAACTGATGAAGCAAATAAAAAAGGAAAGTTGGGGGCAAGAGAAAGACAGAGAGATTGAGTGAAGTAGAAACAGAGGGAAGAAACCAATAGTGGGTGAGAAAAAAGATAGATGTGGCAAAAGGGAGAGACAGATTAAGTGAGCAGGAATGAGAGATCTCTCTACCTTAAAAGCCAGTGAAATATGTGAGGCATGTGGCCTATAAAGCGGTTAACATATGCACATTGTCAATAGCAGCATCTGGCGCTGGCAGATTTTATAGGAGCATGGAGACTCTACTACATGCCTCTAGATGGCAATACATTCAAACACTTTATCACTGAAACACACCACATTAACGGCCTGCTCGCTACATCTCATACACACACACACACACACACACACACACGCACAGACAATCAAGCACTGTGAAATTCACACACACAGACACGTAGACAGGCTGTAATCAAACGGTGTAACTCTGAAACACACAACTATTACATTACATTAACAGCACCCTTAATAACTATTTCTCTCTCATACATATACATTCACACATACACACAGAGACAAACACACTCACACAAAACAAATACTTTCAAGGTATCTTATGATGCAGATTTGAGGAATATGTAGGCAAAAGCATAAAAAAAACTACGAGATAAATCATGACATGAACTAAGTTATCAGATGAATTTAATTTAACCCATTCATCTTTGCTGTGAAGATAAATCATTGGGAAAACAGATTCTAAAATACCAAAGACCATACAGATGGAATTATAGCTCCTAACCTTTTACTGGCTAGGTGTGTGTCATGTATGCTACACGATCACTTTATTCAGCACTGGACCTTAATGTGGGTGTTGTTGGCCATTTTGGATATGTACCAATCATGGTTGAGTCCCAAGTCCCCTGCACGTGTTAAGTGCCTAATAACCTTATACCAAATCCTTTACAATATATAAAGTATTTCACTTTCTGAAGCATTAAAAACATAGCCGTGGAGATTGTAAGTGGCTGTAGCAGTAAAACTGCCTTTGACAAATGATGGTTTTTCTGTTGAGCCTATGTAAAAAGAAAACCCCCAAAAACCATGGCCAACCTATGAGGGACCTCATGAAAAGCTGCAATGTAAGATATGAAAGGAAAAGGTTCTTGTCAAGCTAAATTCAGTCTGCATAAGCATGTGCATATGTGTGTGGATGATCAAAGTCACCAGTTAATCATACAAAATGCAAAAGAACAGAGGGGGAGTAGGGCGGTCAAGAGAAAGAGAGAGAGACAGGGAGGCAGCGTAAACAAGACAGAAGTAGAGAAATGGAGACAATGATAAGGAAAGAAGAGAAAAGAAAGGAAGAGGTCTTGCTAATTTATACATTAAAGAGGTCTTGGATCTTACATGGTTCAACACAACTTAGCATTGAGGGCAAGGAAGCAATCTATTCAATATTTTATTTCTTTCTTCTGACTTCTCTTTGGTGTGCGAGCTGAGCTACAGAAGGGGTCCTGTGGACCGTGTGTGATTCTGCTCATGTAGCCTACATTAAAGTGTCAATGTGCATGGGTGTTCCTTAAACCACGTGCACTTGTATTGGTATCTGTATTCACTTGTGTGCTTTTGCATGTATCCAAGCATGCCCACACGTGGAAGCATCTTGTTTTGCACCAGTCTTTTCTTAGAAGTGTGTGTGCGTGTGTGTGTGTGTGTGTGTGTGTGTGTGCGCGTGTTCATGATATTCAGGTAGAGAGGCATGCTGCAGCCAGAGGGACAGTGTGTGATACTAATTAAGAATAACCATGTGTATTTGTCAAAAGAATTATGCTGATTATCTCACAAAGGCCACAGCTCTAAGCCCCGCAGAGAGACAGAGACAGAAAGACAGACCAACATTAGCATATGGCTACACATATGCATGTGTGCACACACACCCATACACACACACCTTCTTACTCCTTGTATCGCATTTACACAGACGCATGGTACTGGTAAAACTAAGGTGAGCGCCTAAGAAAATACACAACGGAATATTTCGTAGTGACAGAGGAATGGGGTCCAACTGGTCTGCTTTTAGGATGCTTCTCTCCATAGGCCTTCTCTGGCCTGTCTGCTCAGTCACATTAAGTCCTGCAGAGATAATAAAGCAACACACTGTTTTACCTTTTCTTATGTGTCTTAGTTTTTTCAAGTATGTGAGAAAACATGCAAAGCTCAGATTTGACTCAAATGATCTTAATTCAGCTCAACTAAACTTAGCTAAAATCAATTTATATTATTCAGTTCAGTTCAATTCAATTCAATTGTCCAACCTATTAGTGCAAGCTGTGCCCTGACCAGCCCTGTGAGAGCAGTAATTGTTTTCAGAGGTTTCTGAGGTGAGCCAGTGCACCACACACTGATCTCTTGCACCCCATGCCAAGCTCTCAAGCCAAGTTTGTGTGTGTGTGTGTGTGTGTGTGCATATTTATGTGTGCATGCCTAATTCACTGCTGCTGGAACAATTGCCCTGTGTCTGTTTGCAAAATGCCCTGCATGGGTGTCCCTGCTAGTCAGGGTGCGTTAGACAAACCCTGACACATACAGACCTTTGTGCGACACGTGCACAAACACACGCATACACAAACACACCCACAGACCCACACAGTGGCCATTAGGCATGTGTTATGTCTGTGGCCAGCACAGATGTAGAGAGGGACTGCAGGGGTCTGGAACAAGCAGACATTCATGATTGGCTCTGGCATCTCTGGACCCCAGGAACAGCATATTTAGAGTGTGTATATATATATTCTTGTGTGTGTGATGTAGCCAAAGACCAGTGGACAAATTATGGTGAATGACAGACAGTAAGCTAGAAATTCACAGATACCTTGTGAAGTTAAAATTAGGGAGCACGTGGTAATGAGTAAATTGTATACCTGAGTTTTATTCCTTAAGCTAAGGCAACAGAAAACTGTACTAAGTCAGCTTGTTTTATTTGATGACAAATAAATGAAATAAATGAAAATAATGAAAAATTTGATGGGCTATATGGGCACCATATGAATAAAAGTATTGGGCCACACCTCTTAATTACTGAATTCTGGTGTTTTATTCAGTCCCATTGCCACAGGTGTATAAAATCAAGAACCTAGCCAAGCAGTCTGCCTCCACAAACATTTGTGAAAGAATTGGTCATTATAAATAGCCCCGTTAATTCCAGCATGGTACTGTAATATGAGGCCACTGCAGCAAGTCAGTTTGTGAAATTTCTTTCCTCCTAGATGTTCCAAGATCAACTGTTAGTGGTATTTTTGCAAACTGCAAATATTTAGGAATCACAGCAATAAACCATGTAAAGTTACAGAGTGGGGCCGCAGAGTGCTGAGCAACAACAGCACGCTGATGACTCAACAACTGCAGAGTTCCAAACTTCCTCTGGCATTAACATCAGAACAAAAACTGTACAACAGGAGTTTAATGGCATTGGTTTTCATGACCAAACAGCTGCATGCAAGCCTTATATCACCAAGCACAAGGCCAAGCATTGGAGAAGGTGATGCAATGTAAAGCACACCATGAATGGACTGAAATGCGTTCTGTGTTATGAAGGGTCACGCTTCTCTATCTAGTAATCTGATGAATGAGTCTGGATTTGGCAAATGCCGGAAAACATTACTTGCCAGACTGCATTTAACCAACTGTAAAGTTTGGTGGTAGAGAGATAATGCAATGAGGACTGTTTTTCTGGGGATGGCCTGAGCCCCTTAGTTCCAGTGAAGGGAAATCTTTATGTTTCAGCTTGCCAGGACATTTTTTTTGTCATTCAAGTGTTTATTGCAGTCATGCACACAAAAAATTACACAACATTTGAGAAATTCCTGGTTCCAGAACTCAAGTGGAAACAGAAAAAAGATGGATCCAAGTCCATATGCCATTATTAAGTTCGAGATCAAGTTTTTACCTGTTTGTAATCACTTCCCAAACACTTTTTTCTTTCTTTTTTTATACATAGAAACAAGACAGACAAAATAGTCTGTATATATAAGTATATACATACATAACATGCTCTTTTGTGCTCTATGTTACCAATTGTAATACCTGTAATTTTTATGTTTTGTTTCATGTTTTGGGATAACAGTTCCAGAAATAGACCAGGTACAGCCTTGTCTCACTCCTCTCCCCAGTGTCAGATGCTGGGTCAGGTCACCACCGATTTTGATTCTTGCTGTTGGACTGTCATAAAGTGCTTTATTAAAACCAAATTTATATAGTACTCTGTATAAGTATTGCCAATTGACCGAGTCAAATGCCTTTTCAGCATCCAAACTTAGGATCATAGCCTGTTCTTTACATTGTTGTATAGAGCTCTTTATGTGTAAGGTATGCCTTGTATTAACCTGAGCCTGGTGTTTGCGTATAAAGCCAGGTTGATCATCGTGCATAAGATTGGGGAGTATTTTTTCCAGTCTCTTTGCCATTATGGATGTATAAATATGGTAATCTACAATGAGTACAGAAATTGGCCCTGTATGATCTGCATTCTTTCTTGTCCTTACCCTCTTTATGTATAAGAGATATAATGGCTTCCTTCCAGCTGGGTAGGATTTCTGCCATTTAGAGTGCCCAGTTACATGTTTTTTCCAACATTGGTATAATAACCTCTCTAAGTGAACCCATCACTTCCTGGTGATTTATTGGCTTTCAGGTTTCTTATGGCTTTTTCTAGCTCTTTTACTGTTATTTCTGAGGTTAGGAGTTTATTCTGTTCTTCTGTCATTACAGACAAATCAGGTGCTTCAAAAAAAGTATCAATGTAGACAATTCTGTTATTGTTAATCCTAGAGAAAAGTTGCTTGTAAAATGTTTCAAAAACAGATTGAATCTTGTCCTGTTTACTTTCTATTGTATTTTTCTGAGTCTCGTATTTTATATATTGCATTATTTGCTTGATGTTTTTTCAGTTTCCATGCCAGCAATTTTTAAAATTTAGAGCCATTTTCATAACATCTTTGTTTTGCATAAACCATCTTCTTTTCAATCTCCTCAGTATCAATTAGATTAATTTTATTCTTGATTTTTAAAACTTGTTCTAATGTGTTTGGATTTGATCTTGTGCGTGACTACTTTCTAGCTGCCTCAACGGATTTTGTGATTTTTTGATAAAGTTTATTCTTCCTTGAGGCTGCTGCAATAATTTTGCCTCTTAATACTGCCTTTGTGTCCCACTTTATTGGTGGTGTTACTTCTCCATCATTTTTCTTTATGTATGTTTGAATTTCCTTACTCATTTCATTCCCAAATTTAGCATCATTAAGTAAGCTAGAATTGGATCTCCAAATTGAATCCCTTTTACTTTCTTCCAGATAGACTGTAATATACACTACCAGTCAAAAGTTTGGACACACCTTCTTATTTAATGGTTTCTTTATTTTCATGACTATTTACATTGTAGATTCTCACCGAAGCCATCAAAACTATGAATGAACACATATGGAATTATGTAGTGAAGAAAAAAGTGTGCAGTAACTCAAAACATGTTTTATATTTTAGATTCTTCAAAACAGCCACCCTTTGCTTTGATTACTGCTTTGAATACTCTTGGCATTCTCTCGATGAGCTTTGTGAGGTAGTCACCTGAAATGGTTTTCACTTC
>VUQH01040871.1:0-32965 GCA_015106775.1 Etroplus canarensis
AATTCGATGCATTTAGTTATGTATGAGGAAGTCAGGAGTGGCAGAGAAGTATGTGAAGGTGGTGCAGGACATGAATGAGGACAGTGAGACAGTGGTGAGGCGTGCAGTAGGAGTGACAGATGGGTTCAAGGTGGATTACATCAGGGATCAGCTCTGAGCCCCTTCTTATTTGAAATGGTGATTGACAGGTTAACTGATGAGGTCAGGCAGGAATCTCCGTGGACTATGTTTGCAGACGACATTGTGATCTGTAGTGAGAGTAGGGAGAAGGTGGAAGAGAGCCTGGAGGGGTGGAGAGATGCACTGGAGAGAAGAGGAATGAAAGTCAGTAGAAGCAAGACAGAGTACATGTGCATAAATGAGAGGGAGGAAGGCGGAACAGTTTAGATGCAAGGAATAATTGTAGGGAATGTGGATGAGTTTAAATACTTGGGATCAACCAATCAAAGCAACGCAAACAGAAGGGTGAAGAACAGAGTGCAGGCAGGGTGGATTGGATGGAGACGAGTGTCAGGGGTGCTTTGTGACAGAAGGATACCGGCAAGAGTGAAAGGGAAGGTTTACAAGATAGTAGTGAGGCCTGCTATGATGTATTTTTGTGGAGACAGTGGCACTGACAAAAAGACAGGAAGTGGAGCTGAAGATGTTGAGATTTTCACTGGGAGTGACCAGGATGGACAGGATTAGATATGAGTACATCAGAGGGACAGCTCATGTTGAGAAGTTTGGAGACAAAGCCAGAGAGGCTGAGACTGAGATGGTTTGTTCAGAGGAGCGAGTGGATATATCGGACAAAGGATGTTGAGGATGGAGCTGCCAGGCAGGAGGAGAAGAGGAAGACCACAACTGTCTCATAGTCATGGTCTTGGGTTTTGGTAATTTGGTTTTGTATGGTTCTGAGTTTTCTTGTATGCTTTTGAGTTTCTGAGCTTCTTTCACTGTTTTGAGATTACTGGTTTTACGTTCTGCCATGACATCCCTTGTTTATGTTTATTTCTCTAGCTGAGTTTGGTCATAATAATTCTTGATGTATCCTTGCTCATGTTTAGGCTTTTGTAGATCTTGCTTATGTCTTGCCTACATCTTTATTTAGTTCCTAATATGTTCCCGCTTTGTTCCTGTTCTTAGTGAAGTTTTGTCTTGTGTCGTGTTTCCAGTGGTGTTTGTTTCTTGTTTTATTTTGTAACCTAGCTTGTCTTATGTATTATATTCATTTTTATTTCCAGCCCTTGATTGTTGCCACTTGTGCTCATCTCCCTCCTCTTTCTTGTTTGCTTATTAGGTCTGTGTGTATTTATACCCCTGCTTCCCTCTGCTCTTTGTCGTGTTGTCAATGTTAGATCCCTGCCTGTATGTATTCCTGATTTCTGTGGTTTTTCATGCCTGGAGATTGAATTTATGGACTTTGTTTATCTTGAGGATCTTTTGGCAAAATAAAGCCCACTTTATGTTTATAATCTAATCTAATCTAATCTAATCTAATCAATATTCTGTGTCTTTGGCTACATTCTCACTGCAGGCAAAAGTGGCCCAATTATGATTTTTTTTTGCCCGTGTGACCCCGATCCTATTTGTCTATGATAGTCTGAACAGCCCAGATCTGATTTTCTTCTAATCGGATTCAGGCCACTTCCATATGTGGTCCTAAATTGGATACGTATCCAATGTTTTTCAAAGCGTCTTCAGTGTGAACGGTCATATTACATTTTATCTGACTTTTCTGTCATTGAAGTGAGACCAACGTCATAATTCTGCACCGGAGGAGGCGAGACGCTGCAAGATCAAATATCAACAATGCACAAAAGAAGCATGACAGACAGCATTGATGGAGCTATTCACTGGAAATAAAGTGAAGTTTGACTCACATGCCGATATGTGTAGCATCCATATTTACTTCCGTAAACACAGCGTGCTGTGTGTGACATCTTTCTTCTGCGCATGCATGTCACTTCAGGGACAGAGCCTGTTCACTCTGCCTAATGGCGTTCGCATTGAAATTATGTGAATGATTACACAAAAAAAAAATCGGATCTCAGCCAAAAATCAGAATTGCCTGCAGTGGAAACGTAGCCTTAGTGATAGAGCTGTGTGTAACATCACATCCAGTGTCCTAGTAAACAGTCCAAATTGAAATATTCTTGTACTGAAATTAAGTGCATTAATTTTGGTGAATTCTATAACATGGCAAGTTAAACTGACAATCTGTCATCCTGAATCGATCATTTGGTTGATTTTATTCTTATAGCCTTTTGTCAGAATCACTGAATACAAACCAACAGCAGATATAATTGTCCTGTACTCTGCTGTTCCCACTAGTGACAGACTAAAAAATCCTATAAAATTGATGGATGTTTCAGCACTATACAAAAGCACAGTTATTTCAATTGAGAATGTATTGTTGTGCAGGAGGACCATGCAGATTAACACCAGGGATGTCTATGTCCCTGAGCACAGTGTGTACACCTGTATACCATTTCCATATAGATTGCCTGTCCATCATTTCCATTTTGATATTTGAGGAGAAGCAGGAATGATAGGATAGACTGGGGAAAAAGCAGAGATTGGGGAGACTTAGAGGGAACAATATGTGTCAGAATGTGAATAAGGGAGGAATGAAAGAGAGAAGAATGACCAAGTATACATTATATCTACTTGGAGTGGAAGTTGCATATTTACCACTTTACAAGTATGTCACATATTCTGCCTCAACACGAATGCTGCCAAAGAAAAAAAAACAAGTTCGCTACATCCCTCTGTTATCCTTTACATCCCAAGGCCGAAAAACCTTATACAGTATAAAGTATAGCTTCAAGGTCACTGCATGTTTTTCACTACTGATTTTAATTCTGCAAGAGAATTTGAGAATGTACAGTATCAGCATAAAATTCAAAGACTACTCACTTTTTTTCTGTAAGAAATAGTAAGTTCACTATTGCGTACAACTTTTTCATTTTCCAAATACCAGAATGTATTAAGGAGAGCTGAATGCTGCATTCAAAAATTAAATCTAGTTCTGTTAATAAACTGTAATTTCATTAGGTTTGTCAAGCTTTAATCAGTGTTTTTCAGCCTCTCTCTTTCCTGAGATCATGAATGGGGAAAATGCTTTTTTGGTCTGTGTTCATTATGTGATGAACATTGAAGTTGTCAAACATGGTTTGGGCACTATGCCAAAATAGCTGCACAGCTCACTGAATTCCCTTGGGGCTTGGCTTATGCTTTACTGTGTTTCCTCTTGGTTGACCGAGACTTACCTTCCAAGGTGATAAAGCTATACGGTGCAATAGGAGTATCTTATACTGTATCTCCCACCAGACGACTATGATGGCAAATTACTGTTGGAACTCAAATCATTTCAGTATCTTGCAATGCCACATGTTGCTTGTTTAGTAATGTATAAATTAAAAGTGATAACAATGAATTTAGCCATCACAAAACAAATTTGCTGCTACTCTGTCAGCAGTCACTTGTAAACAGCTGAATAAACGTGAGCATCACGGATAATTTGTATCCATTCATTCATCTTCTTCCACTTATACAATTTAGGGTCCCGGAGCCTATCCCAGCTGTCATGAGATGAAAGGTGGGGTACACCCTGTACAAGTCGCCAGTCTGTCACAGAGCCAACCAACCATTCATACCAAAGGTCAATTTAGAATTGCCAATTAACCTAGCCTCCTTGCATGTCTTTGGAAGGAAGCTGGAACAACCGGAGAGAACCCACCCAACTGCAGGGAGAACATGCAAATTACACACAGAAGGGCCCAGGCTAGCTGGCTGTTGGATTTGAATCTGGACCCTCTTCCTGTGAGGCAACAGTACTAACCGCTGCACCATCATGCTACCATGCAACCAGTGATCATATTACCTCACTTTTTCAAATGAATCCCCTGAGTGTTTGGAGTCTGAATTATCCTAAAAATAAAAAAAATAATTTTGTGCTAAATAGTATCATTTACATTGAACTTGGGTTTTCTTAGTTTTGCTTGTCCAAACTGGTTAGAATTAGGTTGTGAAAACACCAAAGACTATGGTCAATTCAATTCAGTCCAATTCAATTTTATTTACATTGCTTAAAAAAATTATTTTACCACAACCTAATCAATCAGTCAATCTCCTCAGTTCCCAGACACCGATTGATTGCTTATCAATCAATCTTTATTGATAAAGCACCTTTCATGCAGGTCAGCGCAGTTCAAGGTGCTTCACAGGTATTCGTAAGTATGACCCCAATTCCAAAAAGGTTGGAATCCTGCATAAAATATTAATAAAAACACAATACAATCATTTGCAAATCTCATAAACCAATATTTTATTCCCAAAAGAACAGAAAACATATCAAATGTTGAAAGCAAGACATTCTATTATTTCATGAAAAATTCTAGCTCATCTTGAATTCGATGGCAGCAACACATCAAAAAGTTTGGACAGGGCCATGTTTACCTCTGTGTAGCATTCCCTCTTCTTTTAACAACAGTCTGTAAATGTCTGGGAACTGAGGAGATCAGCTGCTGGACCTTTGGGAGAGGAATGTTGTCCTATTTTTGTCTGATTCAAGTTGGTTAACAGTCCTGGGTCATCTTTGCCATATATTTTGTTTAATGGCACTCCAAATGTTTTCAACTGGTGAAAGGTCTGAACTGCAAGCTGGCCAGTCCAGCACCTGGACTCTTTTACTATGAAACCATGTTGCAGCAATAGCTGCAGTATGCAGTTTAGCATTGCCTTACAGAAATATGCGCGGCCTTCCCCGAAAAAGATGTCATCAGGAGGGGAGCATACCCAATCACATTACTGGCCTGTTGCCAATGACTTTAATTAGTTGCAGCATGTTCCTCCAGCTGTTTCTTTTAGTATCATTTTATAATCTTTTAATATATTTTTGCAAAGATGTGATAAATAGTCTCATTGAAGTTCAAGTTGTTATGAATGATCTAACTGGCAGCTGTTCTTAAGTCTAAATTTTTCTGGTAATGTTTGCTTTCTTATAAGCTGACTTTAAATGCTTTCCACAGAGACTGCAGCTCCTTTATGTCTCCTCTACTGTTTTTTTTTTTTTCACTGATACTTCTTGAAATCTGTTTAGCTTGATTTTGATGCTGGTTCCATGTTATTCACAAGAGGGCACCTTGTGAGAACCAAGAGATTCATTAAGAGCACAGCACTGGCCCTTCTTCACCTCAATTATTGCATACATTAAGCCTATCACTCTTCTTGCTGAAAAGTCTCAATGAGTGCACACATACACTCACCAGACATTTGCTGCATTGATGTCCAGTGGATTGCTTCTTTTGTGCTTTAATCAGTCAGGGTACTTGGGTTATTTTCACTAAATATTTTTTCAGTTTAAGTAACCAAGGTTTTCAAAAAACAATATATATCAAATAACAGATGTTTTAAAGAGCAAATACAAATAAATACTCATGAACACAACAACAGTCTAGAAATAACAGAATAAATAAATAATAAAATGAAGAGCTTTCAAAAAACAGAGCATCTCTCTCCTAGGTTCACATTATTTGGGCTGCACATCTCTTCCTGCTGACTCACGCTGCTTTTAATCTCTTTTTGAGGCCACTCAAACTCATGTTGATAGGATAGTTGTATGCTGCTTCACTCCCACTAAAGCAGTGACAAGTGAGAAAACATGATGTGGCCAAGGTTAAAAAAGTCATCCAGGCATATTTCCCCCCACTTTTAGCTCCCAAAAGCCTATATTTTCCCCTTGAAATTCACACCTCTCTTAACATCCAGCAGGAAGACAGATTTTCAATCCAAAAATGCAAAAGAGAGATTGTTTCTAAGAGAGTTTCAGAGTGCACAGTGGATTTGCTGACTCCTAAATACTTTGCAGCAAATGGATCAAAATCTTATGCTGGAGGTTGGATAATTGTTAACACTCCCCACTCACTCTCTAGGGGTCACTCTGCAGTGAGCCTGTTGGAGATAATTGGCCTTTCTCTGACTAATGAACAACCAAACTGAGAGAAGAATGATGAGCTGCAGGAGAACAAAAAAATAAACAGAAATTTATCCAGTAGCATTTTTAACAGATTAATTATAATTAATGTTTTTTTTCCTATTTTAGTATACAGTACTGCAAGCACTAATTTATTTATAATGAAAACAAACAAGTGCAAAAAATACATATTTTGAATGTGTTCTCATTATATAGTTGCAGCTGTATTTAGTGACGTTAACTTTAATGGTGGATTATAAAAGAGTTTTCTGCTTGTTCTTTGACACAAAGGGAGATTTGTGTATGGAATTTTAAGAATTTCCAACTAATGATCTTCCTCACACCATACAGCACAACTTTAGATTATTCACCTATGAGGACATAATTTCTACTTATTATTCTTCCCATGTTTCAGCAAAGTGATAAAATGGCTATGCTGTAGTACAGAGCCATAGCATTATGCCCATGGGGACAGACAAGATGGTGTGTGGGTTTGCAGAAAGAAAAGTCACGTAAAGGTCACTGCTTTACCTGCTGGAGAGATTACATCAAGGAAAGTTCTAACAAAATAAACAGATATCAGACAGAGGTAGGATGACCTAGAATAGATGTAGACAACACGACAGTTGATAGAGTTTCAAGAGACAGTTGGACATCTTTGCACTGACTTAGTTTCAGACTGGCCATTATGGCTGTCTAATGTACACTATTGAACTGATTGCTCATTTAGCCTTCTTTCTTCTTTGTCTAAGTAGCTGAAAAGGTCAGAACATGAATCAACAATTTTTCAGGAAAAAACACCATAGTTAAAAATGTATCCTGTTCATATTAAGTTTTTCTCTAAGTATAACTTTTAATAGGGCATCCTTTATGACGGGTTCATAAATTGTAATATATGAATTTATTAATAATAAATGCATGATTCTTTAACAATTTATAGGTCAGATAAAAGGTTAAGTGTAAAGCCAATCAGCCAGGTTTTGAAAAATCAGGTATGTAATGTCATAATAAATAATAAGTAATCTGTCTTCATTTATGAAGATTATGAAGTCATTAAAAGTCATTAAATTCTTACTTTGTGGTTAGCCATTAGAAGAATGTAGTAAATCATATGCATTCATAAAAGTTAATAAATCATTTATGAATGGTTATAATAATCCATTAACTCTGCAGCTGCACATTTCAGTAAGGTTTAATAAATGCTACTGGACTCATGTATACTGCAGTGCATTTCAAGAAGTCAGACTAAATAACATTTTGACATTTCATGATGTTTAATATGCCATAAAGTCTTGATTTGACAGGTCATAGTTAGCTAGATAAGAGTGGCATGATGGAACAGTGGTTAGCACTCTCGCTTCACAGCAAGAATAAGCTGAGTTCAAATCCGCTGGGTAGGGCCTTTCGGTGTTGAGTTTTCATGATCTCTCTGTGGCTATGTGAGTTTTCCAGCTTCCTTGCACAGTCCAAAGACATACATGTTAGGTTAATTGGCAATTCCCATCCTATGTGAGTCTGACTGGTTTTCTGTCTCTGTTTAAGCCCTGCAATAAACTGAAAAGCTGTCCAGAGTGTACCTCACCTTTTGCCCTATGACAGCCAAGATAGGCTCCAGCCTCCTCATGACCCTAAAGTGGATAAGAGGAAGAAAAAGGATGGTTACTCTGAGATCAACCGCTCTGTTTCTATTGATCAACACTGTTTCTTTGCCTTTTCCTGTTTATACCTGTGAGGTGAAGATTTCTCTGTGCTCTTACTGTGAGTAAATATCATGTGGCAGAAGCTATTCAAATAGGACTGAGAGTATTAGAATATTCAAGAACATTGGCCTTTGTGAAGTTTGGGAGACAGTGTGGGCTGTACTTCTTTGTGACATATTGTGTTGGATAAATATAAGATTTGAGCAAATGATGCTAATTTTCAACACAGATCCACAGCTGCTTGGTCAGAGTTTTATGTGTATAAACTGATGTATTTTCAAAAATGAAAGGGAAAAAAGGAAGAATAAACATTAGTCAACAGTCTGAAAGTTGTTGTTACTCATGGCTTATTGCCAGGCCCACCTGAATTTTGCAGATTTTCTGCAGAATTTGAAGAGGTCCATGTTACTAGGCAAATGACCGCTATTTCTGCCTCGCTACTGTGTCGCTGGTGTACGTTGCTGTGACTTTGCTGTGATTAGTGTAAAAACGCTGTTCTGAAAACATGTTCTGAAATCTTCATGATGAAATTAAAAAAGTGTTAAAATCAAAAGCTTGAGTAAATTGATATTTATTTGAGCTTGTTGTCTTTTTCTTCTTCTTCTTTCGGCACCTCCTGTTAGGGGTCGCCACAGCGGATCATCTGCTTCCATCTCACCTTATCCCTTGCATCCTCTTCCCTCACACCAGCCCTCTGCATGTCCTCCTTTACTACATCCATGAACCTTCTCTGTGGTCTTCCTCTTCTCCTCCTGCCTGGCAGCTCCATCCTCACCATCCTTTGTCCAGTTTGTCCACTATTCCTCCTCTGAATTTGTCCAAACCATCTCAGCCTCGCCTCTGACTTTACCTCCAAACTTCTCAACTTGAGCTGTCCCTCTGATGTACTCATTTCTAATTCTGTCCATCCCGGTCTCTCCCAGCGAAAATCTCAACGTCTTCAATTCTGCCACCTCCAGCTCTGCCTCCTGACAAAAAGACGGGAGGCAGAGCTGGAGGTGGCACAGCAGGCCTCAGTATCAAAGTCTCTTAAATCACGTTTCTTACCCATTCTGATGCTCAGTTTGAACTCCAGCAGGCTGTCTTTACCACATCTACATGCCTAAATGCATGGAGAGTGGCTGACTGGACACTTGCATTAACAAGCAGATGAACAGGTGTACCTAAAGAAGTGGCAGAAGTGTCAAATTTGTCAGAATGGCATAATTAGTTTCATTTTATGTGTGCTGTTTGATAGATTTATAGTCAGACAAAGCCTAATTTTAGCCCTAAAGCTGAGATAAACCTGCCAACTGCTGGTAACTTTATAGCAGCTTCACATTTAAATGCATGAACATCATGACTCTTTTTATAACTCTCAGCTTCTAACTGTTCATTGCTTGAACGCTGCAGTGACACTAGAACCGCTCTGACCTTGCAAATGATTTAAAAATAAATGGAAAACATTGCCGAGTTCATTCAGCTCCTGCTGCAACACAGAACAGAGAACTCTTTATAATGACACACACCTGAACCAGTATCTGATGGGGCTCTCTGATCCTAAAGATACGAACCCTTCAAAATCCCCCTTCCACTCAGATTCTTTTATTGTGCTTCCCCCCCTCCTCTGAGGAGCTTCAGACCCTCAATTTGGACGTAAATAGAACTATTAATCTTTGATAGGACAGCAGTAATAATAGCTGCACTTTTGTCTCACTATGTTGAGAGACATGGAGGGACATTTTCTCACGGAGCTCTCCACTGAGAGAGGTCATAGAAGATACCCGCCATCTGCACTCTCTTGAAAACACCCCCCTTTCATATAAAGACACAAGATTGGCCCTTGGATTGGCTTCAGCTTTCAGATCAGAGTGTGATCACTGCTGGCTGACAGGAAGGTACACCGCTGACTGTGCAAGGCCAGTGTAACACTCCAGATAAGGGAATTTGATGAATCTGAAGAGACAACATAATTGCATGCTCTTTCTCTTTAGCAGCTTGGGGTGAGGGGGGTTGATTTCCCTTTCTTCAGCCTGCATGGCAGGAACCAAGGAGAAGACATCTGGAGGACAAAAGATAACTGCTGCATAATGGTATGTGCAACTTAAAAATAATTCGGATTTGATTCATCTTTGTGCATTTCATACACACTGGCAGCAAAAGCAAGTAGTGCGCATTTGAACGCCAGCTCATGTGCGTTAAAACCAGCAAACTGCTGGACACCGACGCACAGTGACGCGCTCAGTACTCCTGCTGGATCTGTCACTCAAACTCTCTCTCCCCCCCTCTTCTTTCTCTCTCTCTCTCTCTCTCTCTGTGCTGCGTGCGTCCTGCCGCTCTCTCGGACTCCTTTGCCGAGACTTCCCCGTTGGACGCAGCGCGCTCCGGGCGCACGCCGGCTCCCACCTTCTTCTGCTTCAGTCGCGATCTGTCAGCCTTTCGGTTATAAACGCGGGGACATTTCTCAAATCTAAAAACGAAAAAGAAAAAGAGATGGCCTGAGAGATTGAGCATAACCGGCAGCTGCGGTTTAGGGCGTTTGGACGCCGTGCGTAAGCGGCAGCAGGTGGATGGAGAGGCCGGCGGGATGCAGCTTTCCAGCAGGTCAGCGGCGCGTCGGAGCGGCTGGGCTCCGGATTCTCAGGTTGAGGACACCTTTGCCAGTATGGACGTGATATGAGGATGGTATAGTACTGTCGAGAAGTAAGTGGTGGAAATGGGGGAGGGTTGTGGAAACGAAAAGGCACAATTTTCCGCAGATTTTTTTTTTCTTTTTTAAAGAATGCGCATTCCTGTGTGGACTTTGGTTTGCTTGTGCGCACTGTATTGGATTCTGACTTGGCGCAATCTTTTGGGTTCAAAGTTAGATTTCTATCACGAAATGGTGGGATTTTGCTCACTTTTACTTATTTAAATTTCAAATAAAATGATTAAAACTGCAGCTTGTTCCTTTCTAATGTCTATTTCTGATTTTTGCGAGGAGGGCAGGTGGTGCATGGCACAAGTGCAACTCCAGGGACAGGCAGGACTGTGAGAGCTGCTTAGGAAATAAACTGCTTGGTCTTTCATTTGAGAAGTCAAAGGTTTGATGCTGTGTCAGTGAGACTGAAGATGAACCTTGTGATGGAAGGTCTCCTGGTGAGGAGGACATTTGACTGTGAGGCTGCATCAAGCCAAGCTGCTGCTGGTTCCTTGGCATCACTTCATCTATTTCACAGTCAGTGCTGAGCTGAGATGCAGCTCCTGACACCCATCCTGCGTCTCTCTGCGTGAAGCTTATAGGATTTTTCATTTGCAAGAATCTTGGTGAACCAAATTCCCCTTCTGCGTTCAAAAATAAGATTATCCTGCTTTGTAATTAAATCACAAGATGTTACAAAAAAAAAAGAAAGAAGGAAAGCTGAGAGTGCTGCTCTAATTATCTATCCCTCCTCCTGCTAACAAATAACACCATAAATCCTCTTTCTCCCTGACACTGCCTCATCCTCACAGGAAACTGTGCCTCTAACAGAGCTTCACAAGTATCTGTTTGCAAATTCTAATATGCATTTATTTTTTTTAAATGAAAGATTTTTCCCCCAGAGATTTAAATTTTTATGTATCTGAATTATTTCTTGTATTTTTTTGTTGGGTTGGTGGTGGGGTCCACTATTCCTGCACTTGCTGAACCATCCACCACTGAAATCTGAACAGGCGTACATTGAAAATTTGATCGTATTCATGGCCAACACAGTGTTTGTGTTCATAAAATGCAGTGTGTCTGTTCTAATAATTACGCTTCAATTCCGTCCCTTAAGTTAGTAGGTGTTAAATTGTTAAGATGAATTTGAAAGTAAGGTGAGGCAAGTTTCATTGTAAATTTCTCTGTTCTGGAGGCAGGCTCAGCCAAATATCGCTGCAACAAAATTGCTACAGTGTCGAGCTGTGTGAAATGTACACTATAAGGTCAAACTTTTATCACTTCAGTCTAAATCAAGTTGGTCCCCCAGCTATAACAGCTTCCACTCTTCTGGGAAGGCTTTCTACAAGATTTTACACTGTGTTTATGGGAATATTTTCCCATTCATCCTGAAGAGCATTTGTGAAGTCAGACAGTGACTTCCAATGAGAAGACGTGGCTCACAATTCCATTCAGATTCATCCCAAAGGTGTTTGATAAGGTTGAGGTCAGGGCTCTGTGTGGGCCAGTCAAGTTCTTCCACACCAAACTCATCCAACCATGTCTCTGAGGATTTTCCTTTGTGCACAGGGGCACAGTTACACTGGAACAGAAAAGGTTCTCCCCAAACTGTTCCTGCATAGTTTGAACCATAGAATTGTTCAAAATGTCTAAGTAAGCCTTCCCTTAAGACATGAAAACACCAGAAAAACATAGCATTATCCCACCTCCACCAAACTTTATAGCTGGCAGAATCTTGTCAGGCAGGTCATGGCATTCTCTATCCCCAGACTCATCCATTAGACTGCCAGATAGAGAAGTGGGATTTGTCACTCCACAGAACATGTTTCCACTTCTCCAGAATCCAGTGGTGGCGTGCTTTACACCACTCCATTTCATGCTTGGCATTGCGCTCGGTGCTGTAAGGCTTGCATGCAGGTGCTTGGCCATGAAGACCCATGCCATGAAGAACTCTGCTGTTATCAGCAGAGTGATGGAAACTTTCACACACTCTGTGTTTCATCACTTGGCAAGTAGTCTGCTACTTTGAGGCTAAACTGCTGTTATTCCTAAACGCTTCCACTTTGCAGTAATAGCATTAAAGTTGATCATGGAATATCTAAGAGGGAAGAAATTTAACAAACTGACTTGATGCAGTGGCAGCATCCGATTATAGTACCACACTTGAATTCTCTGACCTAACCCAGAATACCAAATTCTTTCAAACATGATTGTAAAGGCAGACTGCATCTAACTGCTACACAGGCTGAGATGACAGAACTAAATGCAATGACTTTTGTCCATATAGTGTAAATGGAAGAAACTCAGTGTGTCTGCTTTAATTTTGCAGAAAGGAATAACAAGTAATTGTGAGAAATTCAGTTAATGGACTGACGTGTAAAAGTGCAATCAGGAGTATTTCCTGAATGCTTGTACTTAACCTTTTTCGACCACACCGCTTAATTACTCAAAGTGGATTATCTAACTGGCCTTACACAGGCTGGTCTCAGATAAATAATCAAAGCAAGAGGTGGACTGTTGTCCTCGCTGAGCCAGACCTGACACTGTATTGAAAGAGTGCGTGATCCTGCACCAGTGTCAGGGCTGTTTGTCCCCAAGATCAATTGAATAAACATTTGTCTTCAGCCGCCCAGTGCCCTCAGCGTTCTCGTGCTCTCTTTTTTTTTTTTTTGCATGTATGCATAGGCGGGGGAGGACAGACACACATACGCATACTCCTGGGCTCTGTGTAGCAGTACAGGATTTGTGGTCTTAGTTACAGAGCAAGAAAAAGACATAAAACTCAACATTTGCATGCAAATGTGGAACAGTGAGAAACATATGTGTCTTGCCTACAGCTGTATTCTGCTACTTTCGTGTGCAAAAGTGTGCAAATGCCACTGGCCATTCCATGGGTAAAAAAAATGTTGGGCTCGCATCTCACCTATTACCATTGCAAGATTTTTTTTTCCTCCCTTACGGTGTTTGTCTATGAAATTGCACATCGTGTACAATTTAGTATCGGCTATCTCCTCCGTGGTGCTGTGTGCCAAAAATGTGGCTGTGAGTGGGGATAATCACCTATACAGGCAATATTTACAGCTTTTTTTTCCAGGGATAATATTTTACATGCTACTCTGGTAAGGTGTGAAAGCAGTTATGTAGAGTAACCTTGCAACTGTTGCCATGGATCTTGAAGGACTATTATTATTTCTCAAAGAAACTGGTCCCTGCTCTTCAGCCAAGCTTACTATTTTTTACTCTGCTGTCTCTCTCTCCACCTATCCTGCTCTTTTACTTTCTCTCTTACAGCTGAGATGTGATAATTGAAGTTCCTCCTCCGTGAAAATCCTGAGTCACCCCGGTCCCCAGAGCCTCGCACCCTTAAAAGTCAAAGTCTTAAATTCCCAGGACCCCAACCTCTTACCTTTTATCTTAGAACCCACCACATGAGGCCCCTTTAAACTTATTTTTATAACTTTCTGTGGTTAAAGCAATCATTTGAACCCAAAACTCAATATTTGCCATCATCACTGTACTCCTTTTTGAGAACACTTTTCACCCTTTAGATTGCTGGCAGTTAGTGCTTCACAGTCATGGCATTGGATCAGTTGCCCTTCTTCCCAACTTCCCCTAACAGTTCCATCCCCGAGCCCCTCTTGTATGACACCTACATCCAAGGGAATGAGTCCGACCTACACTTCAACACCTCTGATCCCACGGACTCTCACCAGGACACGACCAGCTCAGTGGTCATCACCTTCATCTACTTCATGGTATGCGCTGTGGGATTATGTGGTAACACCCTGGTCATCTACGTTATCCTGCGTTATGCCAAAATGAAGACGGTGACCAACATTTACATCCTCAACCTGGCAGTGGCAGATGTTCTGTGCATGATGAGTCTGCCGTTCATCGCCCTGCAGCTGGCACTGGTACACTGGCCCTTTGGAGAGGCACTGTGCAGAGTGATCATGACTGTAGGTGGGTGTTAGAGTTTAAGGTTATTGTTTCACAACAGAAACCCAGCAAACATTTTGAGATTAGGTGAACTTTGTTTGGACAACCATTTTAGATATCAAATCTTGGTTGAAAAAATTGGTTAAAAAATGTAAGTGTGCCAAGTCTGGGATTTTACCCGGTCATGTGCTGGACATCCTTCCTGTCTAGCAAAGGTGAGCTTTTGCGATAAGTTTCCCCACTCCATCTTGTCAAGCTAACCAGTTATCATGAAAAAACTGTAGGAATAAACTCACTATGTGACACAGGATGAAACTAAAAATACAATTTACAGGTAGATATTCTGGAGAATAAATATTTTATACTTATCACTCCTAAAGGAGCTTTTATGGCTTCCCTTTCTAAATCCACAGGCATTAATATGGAGTTGATCCCTTCTTTGCACTCAGCAACCCCACCTCAGCTGCTCAGCACTCAGCAACCCCACTGGGTAACTTTATGCCTGACTTGCTGTGGTTTCTAAACACTTTTCACTCTGAGATAATACCACTTACAGTTGAAGGTGGAGAATGTAGTAGGGAAGAAATTCTATTACAGTACCATGCTTGAATTTAGTGAGCTCTCTAGAACAATCTGTTCTTTCACAAATGTTTGTAAAGGCAGATTGTGTGGCTAGGTGCTTGATTTGGAAATGGGACTGAATGAAATACCTGAATTCAGATATTAAGAGGGGTGGTCCAATACTTTTGTTCATATTAAAAAAATAAACATCTGATAATACTGGTCTTTGTACATGTAGTGGACTTTGTACGGCTTTCTGATCCACGCTATTTCATAGCCAAAATAAATTGTAAATCCAATGTCACATTAAAATGAAATCAATCATAAAGCCATCACACATAAATTTGCGTTTTCCATAGCAATAGTCAAAAGAGTCAATGTTTCACAGTTATTCAACAGAGGGTTTGAAAGGATTGCTATTGGACATGGAAAAGGGCATCCACTTCGGTGGCAGAGTTGCAGTTTTTGGTATCCACAACCATTTTGGACCATGAACACAATGCTGCTGTCTCAACAATGTTTGCTGGGAAAGTCGTATCATTTTTCTACATAAAGAGTCACTTCTAGGTTCCTCAATATTGCAATTATTCAAAAATGATATGCACTGAAAAAATGAATAAACATCTGCACCTCAAAATGACACAATAATACTTAATATCGTAGGCATGGAGTTAAGATGAGAAAATTAAGATGCTTAGTTGGTGCCAGATTGCATCAGCTCTAGTGTTTAACCCTTGTTTTATTTCCTTAAAAGACAATAAAACTAGATATAATAATGTTTGCAGGATTTCCTCTTTCCAGTTTTTATGCTGAGAAAAGCCACCATCTACTGGCTGTAGGTCTGTCTTTAATGTACAGATGTCAGATGGTCATCGATCTTTTCATTCAGTTTTGTCAGGTTAATTAGCCAGAACCTGTTCCTTTAGTCTCACTTCAAACGCCTCTCATTTAATCTATTTAAAATCAAGTGTTATTGAACCTAAACTCACCTTCTACCTTTCTCCATTCCTCTGCTCCTTCTTATTCTGTGTGTCATCCCAGACTCTCTCAATCAGTTCACCAGCATCTTCTGTCTGATGGTGATGAGCATCGATCGATACCTGGCCGTGGTTCACCCCATTAAATCTACAAAATGGCGGAAACCCCGTGTAGCCAAGCTAATTAACCTCACGGTATGGGGTGTGTCGTTATTAGTCATCCTGCCAACTCTGATCTTCAGTGGCCTGGACAAGGTTCCAGTGTGTGGCATTGTGTGGCCGGAGCCCCAAGACGTCTACTACACAGCCTTCATATTCTACACCTTCTTCATTGGATTCTTTCTGCCGCTGGCAGTCATATGTATGTGCTACCTGCTCATTATAGTCAAGGTAAGAGACTCCCGTGGCACACATTGCTTAACATGATTCACACACAGGTTTCTGTTTGCATTTTCACTATCCTTAATATTCAGTGACAAGATGTTTTATGAGCATCAACAGCTAATAACAAAAATCCAACAAGTTTTGTTACAATGTAGATTCAACATTTTAACCCACTGTAATGAGTATGAAATGCCAGTGTGTGTCATCAGCTTAGCAAAAACATGTCGCTGTTTCATTTTAAAAAAGCTGTAGACAGTGCGACTTTTTATTTTTTATTAATAATAAAGATATTCTTGCTTTGGCCAGTATACAGTATAGTCAAGATATGAAAAAAAGAGCATCAAATTGGATAAATCTGTGAGCACAATTCCAAGCAGTATCCTGGCAAACATGGTTGAAACCCTGACGTCATGTCCCTGGTCAAAACTCTTTGCAGTACGATGGAAAAAACTGAACCGTAGATGGATAGATGTTGATGTTGTTTCCATGTAGAACAGAGGTCTAGGCAGAAAGTTTCTTACCAAGCGAGAAATATAGATCAGAGTATTTCAATTAAGGAATTAAATGCATCTGACTTTGATTTTATTTTTATAAACAATGACCACTAATGTGGTTGCGACCAATTGGCCACAGAACCTCTTCTCCATGTGCGCAGATTATTATCATTGTAGCTTGTTTTTTTTCAAATGCAGACAACCGCTTTAAGCCATCTACCTTTATGTAGAGCTAAATTCTGTCTAATTCAGGGGTGTCAAACTCGCGGCTCGCGGGCCGCTTCCGGCCCCGCCCCTACTTCCGGTCGCCGATTCGATGTCAAAAATATCATGTAATTCGGTCCTTTAAAGCGCCACATTACAATTATTTAATTATATAATCGCAATGTGGCGCTTTAAAGGGCCGAATTACATGATATTTTTGACATCGAATCGGCGACCGGAAGTAGGGGCGGGGCCGGAAGCGGCCCGCGAGCCGCGAGTTTGACGCCCCTGGTCTAATTTGTTGCAGAGTGAACTCAATGCATGCGTCTGTTGACTCCATTGCCTCTCTGTCCCCAGTGTCAGCATCGTAAACTCAGGGATGTGACATGTTGAGTGTGTAGTCACTTAGCTCAGTGAGAAAAAAATGGACCCAGAAGCCTGAGGTCATGAATTTTAGTCGTTATTAAAGTTCGTCCTTTTTCTTGTTATTCTTTCTATTGAATGTTTGTTTTTTTCTTTTTGGTTGATTCTGATAGCAGAAACAACTCTTGAATGCTAATAACAACGTCCAGGCAACATTCAGGTACCTCAAACCAACGTTGAGGTAACTGAGGCGTCATCAGTTCTAGTCAACCATGACTACACATCACCAAAAAAAATCAGCACCAAAATGTTTGCTGGGATACAAAGCGTACGTACTTGTGGAGTCACATTATCTCTATATGACTTGGATTTGGCAAGCTGTACACTTATCTGAAATAACAGTGATTGACCATGAGCATGACATAATAGCCGCTGTATTTTGTGATCATTTGCGGTACGTGGCACTTTCTTCAGCAATTTATCACACAAACACCAAACATGTAGTGTCAATGCCTGAAAAAGATCTGCCACAGTTAGCTAGATAGTCAGCATTGGCTAAAAACTGTTTAGTGACCCTTCCTTTTCTGCTTCACTGGCAGGATGGCAGATGTTGAGTGCAAGAGCTTACCATCCAGGTCCTATTAGTGGACCTCATGTATCTATTCTTGATAACGTAAAGACTCTTGCACATTCAAAATACTGACCCTCTGAGGTCTAAGTCATTATGAGCAATAACCCTAACCCTCCCTGCAACAGATTTTTTGTCAAAAAAATGTAAATAGCTCGATGTGTTTAAGTTAAAATGAATATTTTCCTCGACTGAGAAGACTTGGGGGAACAGTTTGATAAAAACTAAAGTTACATGTTCCGAATGCCTAGGGTTAGCATTACAGGCTAGGGTTGGAGTCATCACTGATGACATCTTAGACCTCAGAGTTAAGACATAGCATATCAATCTTTACATCAGTGTTATTCTTTTTAACAGGACACTGAGGCCTTTGTGTGTTTTAACTTGAGGTAACTTGCCCTGGAAGCCTGATCAGTGTAGCTAGGAAAATCCTTTTAGGTTAAGATGTTTGTGTATGAACACTGTACTTTTCTGTTGGGGAGTTTAAACCACTGACAGCCATTCCCTTTGCCAGGTGAAGTCATCTGGATTGCGTGTGGGCTCCACAAAGCGTAAGCGTTCAGAGCGCAAGGTGACTCGGATGGTGTCCATCGTGGTGGCGGTGTTTGTCCTCTGCTGGCTGCCTTTCTACGTTTTCAACGTCACCTCTGTCACGAGCTCCATCAAACCCACTTCCGCTGTGAAGAGCACGTTTGACTTTGTGGTGGTGCTCGGATACGCTAACAGCTGTGCCAACCCCATCCTGTACGCCTTCCTATCGGACAACTTCAAGAAGAGCTTTCAGAATGTTCTGTGCTTGAAAAAGGTGGCAGGCCTGGACGAGGTGGAACGCAGTGACAGCAGGGCGGACAGGAGCAGGATGATTAACGAAGCTGTGATCATCAACGCCAACCTGGACACTCACAATTCTTCCCTGCTCAACGGCGAGCTGCAGACCAGCATCTAAAGGAGTAGCAGGAACAGACAGATGAGCTGCCAGTGTACTGCAGTTACCCCTGCTCAGACTCATGGGGGCAGGAGGATGATGTAATAACTGCTCATGGGCACTGACACAAGAGCAAAGTCTAATTGAAAAATAAACAATTTCTTAAGCTTTTTTAAAGGTCAGGGGAAGTGCACTGACTCAAGCTCAAAACTCTTGATCATGGGGTTAAAGAGGCAACTTGAGCTAGTTAACCCAGAGGCAGAGCAAGAATGCGTATTTTACTCAAGTGCTTTTCAACATGTAGAGACAAGTGATGCCGAATTAAAATTTTATAAGAGTGCTGTTCATGCTTGCTTGTCTGAAGCTTTTATGGATTTTTTTCCAAAGTGATCCTGAGGAGGCATGATGGGAAAGTGGAGCATAGTGAAACCACTGAAGAAATATTTTGGATAGTACTTGAATAGCAGAGAGAGGTCTGTGGGTGTTGGGTTGGGGGGAGGGGGGGTCAAGTTGATGGAGTTTTCGTGAAAACTAAGAAGTTTAAGCATTGATTTCTCTGGATGTGGAAATACCATTGAGAGAAGTAGGCAAAACATTTCAGTGGAAAACAGCCAGCTCTGTAATTTCCAAGAGCCTCCAACATAAGACTCTGAAACTGCAACCTGAATGTTTGTGGTCATATTTTATTCATATCAGCTGATAACTCTGGTCTCACATGATCAATGGGACAATGAAATGGCAAATCCGATCAACAAAGGATGCTCTTTTCCCTCTTCTTCTACATGCTTCTAGATGGGAGAAGCTGCAGATCCGTAAACTCTTCAATATTACATCCTGGATTATTGATTTAGTGAAACAATGGGAAATGGTGTCTGCAGACTCACTAACCTTGCTCCCTCAAAACAGTTTGACTTTGCGCATAGGAAATGGTTTCCTGTCAACCTCTTGGAGAAAATTCCACACACGGACGACTGCTCAAATCAAATGGAATTTTAAAGGAAAAACCTGTTGTTACATTGTGTATTGTTGAGACATGCGTTGAGTTCGTGATACCCATCACATGTCCTTTTACGGTGTCCAGATCTTTACATTAGTTTCCACTTTGTGCTGTTGTAAAGAGCCCATGTATTTTTGTAAAGCGCTATGTTTCGGTTCCTGATTTAATGTTGAAATGCTCTCCTCAGATTCACATTTGGTTCGGCCAGCGTGTGCTTGCTAAGATGCCGAAATTTCACAGAAGGCAGACAAATGTGTCATGTAGCCAAACAGGAGAAGGAGGGGGAAAGCGAGAGGGATGAGAAGATGCAGAGACATTCAAAAGGAACTAAAGCTTGTGAATGTGGTGCACGCACAGAGAACACAAAACACATGAAGACAGTGGTTTAAAGGTTGAATGTTTGCTGCGTGGATGCAGGTGACGGGAAGACATCAAGGTGTGTAAATGAGTTATGAAGGGAGACATAGAAAAAAGACAACTTAAAACATCTATAAAATGATGTTATTCATTAAGGTATTGTAGGGAGGGAGTGGTAACAACCATTGTGGAAGTTTCCAGGATCTGGTTGTTTTTCTTAAAATATAATCCATATTATACAGTTTCTGCAGTATTTTTTTTAATAATTTGTTGTGCATTTGGCTAATCTCAAATAGTAATTATTAACTTTATTATACCCCACTAGAGCCACCACAGCCTAGCAAAGCAGCATAAAAGCTTTCATAAAAGAAATGGTTAAAGCTGACCCATTATTCTTTTACTTCCTGTTATAATGACAGATGTGCATATCAAATGCGGTTAAAGGTTCATATATTAAGAGTGTAAATGTTTTGGCTGCTCCCTTGTATTCTCCACTGAAGGGTCACCGCAGCGAATTAATCCGCATTGGTTTTATGCCAGATGCAACCCTCCATGGTGACAGGGGCTTGTGTCCCCACCTGGAATCAAACCAGGGACTTTTCGCTTGTAAGGCAAATGCGCAAACCAATACGCTACGCTAATCTTGGCTCTGTATGATGTCAGAGAGAGGAAATATTCCTAATATGGTCATATCAGGTGCACAGGTCTGGCAGTGAGCCCAGAATCCCCACTTACCTGCTGTTCAAACCCTTCTACCTACGAGGGGCAGCCAATCAGAAAGTTGGCACTAAAACGGCTTGTTTTAGACAGCTGAAAGGAGGCCATACCAAAGCCCAGTGTGAGATAATCTTGAACTCGTAATCATGCAACACTACTCTATTGAAGGCTAGAATAAAAATAGCATAAATCAGCATAACAGGTGCCCTTTGAAATCGTTAATATTGCTGTCAGCTGAAATGCCAACTATATATGACTGGGATGTCTATAAATGTGAACAGTAGTAGTTTTATTGGAGGTGGCACCCAAGGTCATTTATTGCTGTTCTCCCATGTACAAAGATGTCAGGTCAGCGTGAACTCTTCAAGATAGTGTTCAAGGTTACCAATATTAACCTTAAGAATTTCTTGTTGCTGTATACACCATACAACATTTCAACCATATCTTATGCTGTATCTCTCAAAGTCATTTAGCGCATTGGCTTAAGTGTGAAAACAATCAGCAGGCAGCTATAATTAAAGTGTGCAAGCAACTCCATTATAGCCAGATATTTCTATAAATAATGCTCTTTACTTTGACACACAGGGGTGCTTGGATGGCTGTGTTCTGCAGTTCACTATTTTTTACAGTTCATTGGACCCTTAGGATGAATTAAAATAACTTTGGTGATCCCTTCCCAACTATCACCATCATCAGGCGAGTTTTTTTTTAACATTTGTCTGATAATTAAATTTTTAAACTAATATCTGAAAAGTTAAGGACATATCAAAGATGCTCAGCTGGAAAGGAAGCGTTTGTTCAGGACGTTTGTTGAATGATATCTTCAGTGTTATGGTTTGTGTGTGTGATGGTCACTTCTGTCCGGGCTGCTCAGAGTGGGTGTGAGTCCAGCAGAATGCTTCATCGTTAGGCCTGCAGTTGAGGGAGAAGTGTAGCGAATTAAACACTAAGATTAGGTCAAGCCTGCTAGTTATCGGCTAGCAAACTCAATATGAGTATACACTCACTGGCCGCTTCATTAGGTATATCTTTTATACTGCTTGTTAATGGAATTATGTTATGAGCCAATCGCATGGCAGCAACCCAATACATTTAGGTATGTAGACATGTTTAAGATGACCTGCTAAAGCATCCAAATGGGGATGAATGATGATTCAAGGGACTTTGAACACGGTGGCATTGTTGTTGGTGCCAGACAGGCTGATGTGAGTCTTTCAGAATCTGCCGATCTACTGTGATTTCCCCACATAACTGTTGCTAGGATTTACAGAGAAAGGTCTGAAAAAGAGAAAATAACCAGTGAGTGGCAGTTCTCTGGGTAAAAATCCCTTGCGAATGCCAGCGGTCAGAGGAGAATGGCCCGACTGCTTTCAGCTGATAAGGAGGCAACAGTAACTCAAATATCCAGCTGTTAAAACTAAGGTATGCAGAAGAGCATCTCTGAATGCACAGCATGCTGAAGCAGATGGGCTACAGCAGCAGAAGACCACACCAGGTGCCACTCCTGTCAACTGAGAACAAGTAACTGTGGCTACAATTTGCACAGGATCACCAAAATTGGACAACAGAAGTCTGCCTCGCCTGACAAGTCTCAATTTGTGCTGTGACACTCAGATGGTACAGTCAGAATTTAGCATAAACGACATGAAAGCATGGATTCATCCTGCCTGTTCAGGCTGGTGGTGGTTTAATGGTGTGGGAAAGATCTTCTTGGCACACTTTGAGCCTATCAGTACCAGTGTGGATTAATCTGCTGGGGAAACCCTTTGGGGAGAATACATAGGGAGTAGCCGAAGGTACATTTTAGTACCAACTGAGCATTGTTTAAATGCCACAACCTACCTTAGTAGTGTTACTGACCATGTCCATCACTTTATCACCATGGTATACCCATCTTCTGTAGCAGGATAATGTGCCATGTCACAAAGTTTAAATCATCTCAAACTGGTTTCTTGAACATAATGAGTTCACTGTGCTCAAATACCCTCCACAGTCACCAGATCTCAATCCCATTGGGCACCACTGTGGTGTGGTGGAATGGGAGATTTGCATCACAAATGTGCAGCTGACAAATCTGCAGCAACTGTGTGATGCTATCATGTCAATATTTACAGTGCACTGCTGAATCTACGGCATGAAGAATTAGGGCAGTTTTGAAGGCAAAAGTGAGTCCAACTTGGTACTAATGAAGTGTAGCTAATGAAGTGGCCGGTGAGTGTATGTAAAAGCAAAAGGAGCTTCTGATCACAATAACCTGAATTTAGAAACCTTATCTCTCCATTACTACTGATGGAATGAGTCCACATCCACAGCAGACATCCAGTTCTGTTTTAGCTCTCATGATTTTTGTGACAGACCTTCACAACACCTGGCTGCCAGAAAATTTGTCAAACAAGTGTAGAGCCTCTGCAGCAGTAACGAGATTGTTGACCACATTTTGCAGAGTCAAATTGATTTGGTTCCAGTATATCAGTCAGGCCAGAAGCCTTCAATCCCATTAAAAGAGATGAGGAAGAAGAGGCTACTACTGTGGTGACAATAATAACATGAGGCCATGCACACACACGGAGAAATCCCATTTAGTAGCAAGCAGCGTGGCCTATAATTTGCTATGACATTCTCTCTGTGTTGTCACTGCTGTAGGTACTATTTCCAGAGGGGTCAGTCGCACGTTCAATCGCAAGTCAGAGCAGAATGCACACAGATGCACTATGAGTCACATTCATAGACATTTGCGGGCACGCAGATGTAAGCTTCTTGTACCATTGTCTCAGAAATGCAGGAGATGATGGTGGTGACTGCACTACTGGGTCACAGTGAGCCACTGGACTGTGTATGCAGCAGCAGTCAAAGACCAAGGGCTTTATCACGAGTGAACAGAAACATGAATCATAATGTAACATGCAATATTGTTCAGTGTTTTTTCTTTTTCTGCTTTTTGTGTGTGTACCACAGTGGGAAACTCATTTCAGATTCTGCAGATTCTCACCCCCTGAATACCTTAACTGCAGTTAAGGTATTTAGCGCTTTCAAGCCTGGAGTATGAGAACTGTTCTCCCATCATCCAGGGTTAATTACCTGAACTCTCTGTGTCTTTCTATCTGTTCCTCTCGCCCCCTTCCATTGGCATGCACAGCTGGTGAAGCCGGTGCACGTTCCACACCCACCCGACGTGAACTGAGCTGAAATGTACTGAACCATACCGAGGAAACCCCACGACATCTGTCATTTCCGCTGGCTATTTGGACATACTAAATGTACTTAATGGACCATTCTGATGTTTAATAGATATTGATGAAGACTGTTTGTGCCAAAGCCAGTGTACATGTAGCGCTCAAAGGACAGCTGGGGGAATGAGACGCTGTTTGTGGTAGCTGCTTTCCTTGTCATTTTTGTGAAATCAATACCTGAAATTAGAATCATATTACTAAAAGAAATAATAATAATTTAAAAAAAATGTCAGGTATCGTGATTACATGCTTGCTGAATAAAATTCAGCAGCCAATGTGCAAAGGGCATTTGTCTGGTTTTCAGGTCTGTGTCCACCGCTGCGTAGTGTACAGATGAGAGGCAGAAGCCAGGGGATTGGGAAACCCCTGGCTTCTTGTGTGCCGTTTCTTTCTTTGGAAACATAAGTTGATTTGCGAAGGGCTAACACGTGCACTCCTGAGGATGCACCGTTCAATATAATCTTTTATGTATTTATGGTATCCTCTGTCTGTTCTTGCATGGGGATGGTGGCTTAATATCCCACCTTTTGCGTCACTTTTCAACCAAAACCAGTGTTACACACTTTACTGGAAATGCAGAGAGTTGTACTTTAGTCTTGTATTAAGGCACAACTTTGCAGTTATTTTAAGTTATAATCAGCAGCATCTGTGTGGATATCACATTATAGTCCTGCACACATTTTGGGCGAGCTGGTAATACCCACTTGTTTCTGGAAGTGTGCAGCCTTGACCTTTCTGTGCTGTTATTTTTATCAAGGTGCCTTGAAATTTAAAATCATGTGAAAATATCACTGTACAGTAGAACATCATTCTTACCTGTTTCCCCCCAAAAGCCAACCAACCAAAGGCCTTTGTACTCTCCATGTTGGTGAATAAAGAATAACAGAGACCTTGTGTTTATTACTTTTACTGCTATATCCCAGCGTACATAGCTTCTACTTGTGTGGTATAATGTCAAAAGCTGATGTTTATTTGTGACTCTTTGTTGTTGCATACTGTAGATAATAATGTGATCAATGATTGTAATGGGCAGGCCGTTGTCCTTGTTTCAGCAAATAAATGCAGGCCATGGTCAAATTTGTGTATTTGTGAGTCATTGAATGCGTGTGTACTGTAGCCTGGATGTGGGTATGTGTTAGTACGCCATATGGAATATAATATAATCCATAGGCATTAATACTGAGTTGGTTCCCTCTTTGCAACTATAGCAGCTTCCACTCTCCTGGGAAGGCTTTCTATAAGCTTTTGGAGTTCCCCATTTATCCAGAAGAACATTTGTGAGGTCACACTCTGATTTTGGATAAGAGAGCCTTGCTCACAATCTCTGCTCTAAATTCTTCCCAAAGGTGTTGGATGGGGTTGAGGTCAGGGCTCTGTGAGGGCCAGTCAAGTGCTTCCACACCAAACTCATCCAAATATGCCTATATGGAACTTGCTTTGTGCACAGGGCCACAATACTGGTGGAACAGATAAAGGGCCCTCCCTAAACTGTTACCACAAAGTTTGAATTAGAGATTTTTTTAAAATGCCTTGGTAAGGTGAAGCATGAAGATTTCCCTACACTGGAACTTAATTGGCCCAGGCCAACCCTAGAAAAACAAACCCATAGCGCTATCCCTCCTCCACCAAACTTTACAGTTGGCACAGTGCAGTCAGGCAGGTAATGTTCTCCTGCCTTCTGCCAAACCCAGACTCATCCATTAGACTGCCAGGTAGAGAAGATTGATTTTTCACTCCACAGAACATGTTTCCACTGATCCAGAGTACAGTGGTGGCGTGCTTTACACCACTCTATGCAACATTTGGCCTCCTGCTCTGTAATTTTAGGCTTGCATGCAGCTGCTTGGCCTCAGCACTCTGTCACCCCGTAACTTTACACGCTCTTTTACTTCGTGACTGACTTGTTGTGGTTCCACTGTGCAATACTGCTTACAGTTGATCGCGGAACATCTAGGAGAGAAGAAATTTCACAAACTCACTTGTTGCAATGGTGGAATCCTAAAACAAGACCATGTTTGAATTCAGTAAGCTCTTTAGAAAGACCCATTTTTTCACAACTGTTTGTAAAGCCAGACTGCAAGGCCAGGAGCTTAAATTTATGCATATGTGGTAATAGGATTGAATTAAATACTTGAATTCAAATTTTAAGCACTACTGTCCAGTACTTTTGCTTACTGTATATCGTGTATGTGTATGATGACTGCTGCATATCTTTTTAAGTTCCTGGAACTGCAACTTTAAGGCCCTTCCACTATGTACATCCTGTAGGAATACATATCTTAGAAGAAGTCCAAGTTTTTCCTTGATCCTTGAACACATCATACAGCATACTCAGTGTTACAGATAATACTCTGTAGCGAACATCAGCATCCCTCAAGAGGTGGTGGAGGAACCCCCTAACACAAAACAACTTTTCTTTTACATTTTATTCATTTACAGTCTGACTCGAGCTGGAGAAAGAGAGAGACAGCACATCTGAATTTTTTTTATCTCAGCCAGAAGAAAAATTAACCTGTAATCCAAATGAAGAACAAGGGAGAGAGCAGGGGGAGTCTGAGTTGGCCCAGAGTGAGCTAACCCTCCCATACATCAGCAATGATGGATAAACAAGCCCTCTTCAGAGTGGGTTGTCTCAGTCATACTTACTGAGGTTTTCATAATAACTTACACTACACTGAAGTGCTATTATAAAGTAACCAAACTGCTCCCTTGTATTCTCCCCAAGTGCTCACTACAGCAGATTAATCTGCAGTGGTAATTTGGCTGAGGTTTTACACCAGATGCCCTTCCTGATGCAACCCTCCATGGCAAGAGGGGCTAGTATCCCCAGCTGGAATCAAACCAGGGACCTTTTGCTTGTAAGACGAATGTGTAAACCACTACACTACAGGGACACATAAAGTAACCAAACTAATAAAGCGCTGAATTGCTGATCTGAGAATAACCAGAACATAAGTGATGAAGAAGCTCAATCAGCTCACGATCCCTCACAAGTTATTGTAACGTGTGAAGTACAGAAAGAAAGTGATAAGTTTTCTTACCATTGGTTGACTGTACTGCACAAATTAATAAAAATTATAATGCAATGAGGAGTCAAAAAGGCTCGCAAACAGTCATACCTAGGACAATTGCCTGGACAACAACAACATAGTTCTTGACTGGCCCTAACCTAGCTCATGTCATTATTATGCCCTAAATAAACCTCATGATGACAGAGAGGCACATGCAAACACACATTATGACCATTACAATCCAACTCTTGTAGCAATTCTTGTGAAAAAGTGCCTAAAAAACAAAAAATGTGACCTTGACTTTGACCACAGTTTGAGTAAAGACCCATTAGGTCATCATTGTGTGCAAGTTTCACTAAAATATGACCGAAGTGTCCTGCCAACACTCTTGTTGTTTTTCCGTTGTCTTGTATCTTAAGACCATTTCCTGGCAGCCTCCCAAACTTTATTTTGAATTATTGCAATATGTATATTATATTGCAACATATGAGCAACATGGCAACCTACATTCCAATTTTGACACCAAATTTTCTTCTACCAAGTAAAATCTCGTGAAAATCAAAGTGCATTTTTGAGACGAAATTTAAAGACTGATTTTAAAGCACTTCAGTGACAGTATTTTGATATGTACCTGTAAGCTTTATCAAACAGGAAAGATTAAATCTTAATAGTACAGAGATTGTCCATCTCCTGATAACAAACTGAGAGCTGATTCCACGGGACAGAGACCACATTGCTGAACACTCTGCCTCCTGTTCTACTTTTGGACACTTTAGGAAACACAAGTAAGCCTGCAATCTGAGAGCAAAGTGCTCTGCTGGGATTATAATGATGAGGTCTTTGAGATAAGATGGGGCCTGATTATTCTAGACTTTGTTGTAAATTCAGTCCTGGATTTAACAGGGAACCAGTGAAGAGAAGCCAATATGTAGGAAATATAATATTTTGGCCATGACAAGCCATGACGTAGAAAAAAATGATATCATGATTCCTTCAAATAGCATACGGGGTTAGCCTACAAAATTAGCATTCTGTTGATTTGTGTGAACATAGTGGCCTGGGATGGAATCCAGTTCCTGGCCTGACTTATTATTTCCATCTCCCCCTGGCTAAAAATGAACTCATTATAACTGTTTCTTAAAATCATGTCTGCCTGTCTAACTGAACAAAATATTCAATTTTTTTGCAAGATGGAATGTTTTCATGTGAGCATGTTAGCCTGCTGACATTAGCAATTTGATCAAATCAATGCTTAAACTCATAATACTATAAGTGCTGTGCTTGTTTAAAGACAAATTCGTACAATAGGTCTTGAAAATTCTTTTATTGTGCCTCTGCTGCAGAGGCATTATGTTCCCGGTTGTACATCCGCCCATCCATTGCAAATCTTGTTACCACTACAGTAGCTGACGTGTTTGGTGGATCTTTATCAAATTTTGTGTGGTGTCGTATACCTGTGATGGTAGCAGATCTGAAAACATTCATGAGATTGTGGGTTCTGAGCTCAAGTTCACACAGACTCATTAATGAAATTCTAGGTGCCTACTGGGCTGCTGGATCCTAGCCAAATTTTATATATTAATTACTATGGTGGGTAGAAGAAATGAGGTCAAAGCCACCTGGTATCATCAGTGAAAATATTTTTGTGCCACAGGAGCTGACTGGGCTGCTGGATCCTTGCCAATGCTTGTGCGGTTGATTGTCATGATGGGTCAAGAATTCATGACATACTGGGGGTCAATCTTTTTGTCTGCTACAAAATTTACCACTACATGAGCTGACTTGTTTGCTGGATCTTTTCCAAACTTAATGTGATCCATACCTACAATGGATAGAACATCCAAAAACATTTATGAGATTGTAGGCTCAACGGTCAAGCTCACACAGGGTCAGATTTAAAGTGAAGGCATACTGGCCAAGTTCTAGGGATTTCATTCACGCTATAAATCTTATTGATGTTGTACTTAGTACCTCCACTATAAAGTACACAAGTATGCAGTTGCCTACATTCTGAGGGCTACTTTATTTATTTTTGTGATTTTTTTTGCCACACAAGAAAAACATTAAGAGGTCTTTTCAAGTTTTCTTTTATTTATGTTTGTAAACTACAGGAGTCCAAGTAATCAACATTGGGCCCTGGTAAGAAAAAAATCCTCAGATTATCCTTTCACAGCTATGGTTAGACATGCTGAGAAGGCACCTTCAACAAAGAAAAATGTGCAAATTTATTTCAAGTTGTAGCTGAAAACCTGCTATTTTGTATTAGGTTTATTTTCATAAAATCAAAATCTGTATTTACTTTGGTTTCATCTGAGTTTATTAAGACATTCCCTGGCAAGAAGAAATAGCTGAGGCTCAGTCTAATACCTTCCACACACCAGTGAGCCTACGTGCAACAGCATTCCCTCATATCACTTCTCATTTTCTCTCCCACCCGAGTCGCCTCCATATGACTCATGATTCAGAACGCTGTGCCAATCTGCGCTGCAGTTCCACTCCGAAAACAAGTAATGCATTCTGTAATGAATGTTGTGCTTGGAGGTGTTTCATTGTGGTGGCGGCAGGTGAGAGGATAGAAATGAGGATTAAATGCTCAAAGCAGAAAGGGATTTTTCAAGTCCCTATCTAGCCAGCCAAATCCAAGCTTCAGGAGAATCAGGTCTGAATGTCAACCTCTCTGACCTTTTCAATAACCATATGGAAAAATGACCAATCAAACCACCCCTGCTGCCTCTTTTAAAAAGTTCTGTTGCACAATATTAATTTAGAGTAATACCATTTCAAAGCAAGTGGGCTGCGAAACGGCACGAAATTAGGTACTGACAGAATAAAGCCGCATTCTTGGGGTTTTTGAGATTGATTAAACTTCTCAAGTAAAATTTCTCTAAGACAAGAAGCCTTATATCACACTTTTGATTGTAATTATCACATTTGTTGTTCTGAAAGGTGTTCATGCACCCAAAGTTATGTGCTTCTTCAGCCAAATATAACACCACTAAGATTCTGCTGTCGTGACTGCACTTGTCGTGCAGCACTTTAGAAACAGAGGTTTTTACAGAAAATGAGCCTTTTAACGCTTTTATATTATTCTCTTGCAACTAGTCACAGGGTTAAGGTAGCCAAATTTTTTTCTTACATAATGACGCTTAAAAGAACTATCTGACCTTAGTTGGCCCAAGTTCTCTTGTTGTAAGGCATAACAACTATTCCAAGAGTTTACTTTCAACTAACTTTTAATTATACTGAGCATCAAGCATGTTACATAATTCATCCAAATTCTGTTTATCTGCTGTCAAAGGTATCGTGCAGTGTGCCCTGATGAATACATCAGTGCCGCTGTGCGTGAGTTCCTTTTTTCCGCAGAATTACACCAGAAGTTGGCAGAGGCAAAGTTAGCATGACACAAAGAGTAAAACTCCTACATTTACAGGAATCACAGCAGGTTGAACAATATAATTCAACCCCATGATTAAACCTGCGGCACTCAATAACTGCCATAACTTTTTAGCTCAGTTTGGCTAACATGTTAGCAGATAGCTGCCAGCTAGCTGATATGGTCAACCGCTAGATTTCATGTTAGCTTCAATTTATCTGTCCAGCTACTTGTTCTGAATTCTGCATTCATAGCAACTTCAGTAGATATACCTGTTCAGTTCCTCGTGAATGCAAACATCTATTTAGCAGGCCCACTAGAAATTTGTGCCCACAGAATTCCACGGAGTTTGAAAAGGTGCATGCTGCTGGACAAATGTTTGCCATCTCCGCCTGTGCTGCTGTGACTTTTGATTGCCTTGAAAACATTTCCTGAAATCTTCGAAGATGAAATTAAAAATGTTAAATTTGAAAGCCTGAGTGAATTCAAATTTATTTCAACCTGTTGAAATGTAGAGAAAGTTTAAGGTGATTTATTTATTTTAAATAAATCAAAATTTCTGCACATATAAAAGCGCTTATGATCTTTTTTTTAATCATTGATAATGTACCAAAAAATTATCTCCACAGAATTCCATAGATTTTCCTCCTGTAAAAAAAAAAAAAAAAAAAAAAAAAAAAACAAAACAAAACAAGAAAAAAAAAAACACCACAAAACAAACAAAACAGCAACTGCTGATGCTTCAGATACGAAACTAACCTAAAAAAAAAATTCCATGCTCCCTTATTTGTATGAGAGAGAGAGAAAGAGAGAGAGAGATTGGCCCCAACTACCACATATTCCTATGTAAAAGGGCCTTTGCCAGTCTACCTCCACCACAGAATATCTACAAGTATGAGGAGAACTAAATGAGACTCAAAAGCCTTGGCAGACCTGCACAACAACCACAATGAGTAACAAAGAACTGAAGTCAACTGCCATGCACATTCAGTGATCTGGAGATAAAGGCCTGAACAGGCAAGGAGTCGTTCCTCTGTACACAGGTTTTATTGATCTTTTTTAGTCATCTTGAGTTGAGGTGCACTAAACAGGGAGTGAATCTGAGCTTTAAGGGATGTGCACAAGTACACCATTGTAAAGAAAAGGGGTGCACTTGATGTGTGAGAACAACAAATAAGCTCTGTAGCAAAGTATTGATTTCATTCCAATTATTTTGTTTTCATGATTGTTATAAGTCAAAATCCAGCTGAAATGCCAATTCAATGACACATCCAGCCTTAGAATAAGACTGTACTGATTACAGTTCTTTGGAAGTAAACAACAGCAATCAAAGTTTTGCCCGTTTGAGCAGGAAGGAGCAGGTGACGACTTGTATCAGAGACAAAAATCACCCATGCTGTGATATCTGCTATATCTATCTCTAAATGATTACTTAGAAAGGTAAAAGCAACATTTTTCCTCACACTGCACCACAGAGAGCATGTTGTTCATGTGTCAAGAGAGTTAGACATTGGGCACTGTGGGATACTTACTACTCAGATCATCCCATGTTGGGTAACTACCTAAAAACACCTACTCAATAAACAAATATCCAAACAGCCCTGCAAGAGTCATTTTCATTCACAGGAGTTTGTAGCGCAACACAAAGTGCGCCTCGCTTCCGTGTGCTAGCATAGAGACGTGGGTGGAAGCTTCTTCCAAGGGGAGCTCTTTACACCACATCCTTCTCAGATGTGAAAGATAAACAGGCCTGGTATTTTGTCTCTCCCTCTACAGTTCTCCTTCCTCTGCCTGAAGGGCTGGTGAAAAACCAAGCCCTCAGAAGCAACAGGGAACACTGGGTGGCACGCAGTAACCCGACGTTCTCGTCATACACGCCCTGCCTGAAGTAGGAACACAATGAGCTGGCTGTGAATGGTTTAGCATATTAAAGAGAACTTTTTGCTTAAAGAGGCGTTACGTCCATTCACATCAGTACAATCTACTGCTACCATCAGTGGCATGATGGCATCGGGGTGGGCGCTTAGCGCTTAGCATTATTCCACAGCAGACAAAGGCCACAAACGACCCATCTGCCAGCCAGTGGCACTCTCAACTGAACCTGGTGGGAAATGCTGCTGCTTTACAAGCAACCCTTGCTGTTCAATCACCCTTATCAAGACAGGGCAACAAAAATAATAAATGATCAAACACAGTCACTAAAGTCTATCTGAAAACCAGTTATTCTCAATCAATGATGCTCATTTGAAAACAAAAAAAACAAAAACAAATTTAAAACTGTCTTGAAGAGCAAATAAACATGACTGGCAGCAATTTAAAAGAGCTGTTGGATTTAGTGCGAGTCACTTGAGTAATTAGATCCTATTACCAGAGTGCAAACACAGGGGCACCGGTGGCCTTTCAAAATGACCTGATCTCCTGAAAAGCCCAGGCCGGGCCCTGCCCAGCACTGGGTTGCTCTTAATGGGATTTCACAACATTAACAGA
>VUQH01040873.1:0-14927 GCA_015106775.1 Etroplus canarensis
CAGGCATAATTCTGTCATGGAAATCACTGCATGGGCTCAGAAAAGCTTTCAGAAATGGGGGTCTGTGAACACAGTTTGCTGTGTCATCCACAAATGTACACTTCCAGTCAAGAGTCTACTGGTAGTCTACATATATATATATATATATATGTATATATATATATATATATATATATATATATATATATATATATATATATATACACACACACACACACACACACACACACACACACACACACATAATTAAATAAAAGCAGGAAATACTCAAAGGTACAACTGCTCTTTAGACATATTTACATAGATGCATGGAGAATGGACATATATACACTTAAATAATATGCAGTGTAATGTATATACTGCATGTGGATATTCAATATTGCACAGTGGTGTGTATTGGTGTGTGTTGGTGTGTGATGTGTGTGTGTAAATGTAGGGTAAAAACTTTTAGCAATGCTGGGAGATTCATTCTGAAATTTCATATTTAACTTAAAAATAAAAATAAAATAAACCGTGCAGGCATTTGTCATGTAAAGGCCAAAAATATTATATCTGAATGCAACTTTTCCAATTCTCCCACCAAGAAAAAAAGCTGAAGTTTGTTTTTATTCTCTCATGGTAGTCTTTATATACGCCTGTATACTCTTTTATTTCAGCTGCTGTCAGGAGGGATGCTTCCATAGACCTGCATGCCTTTTATGAGCCATCTCTGATCATTTTTTAGCAATTTTTAAGCCAATTATGACACACAGATACTGTGTCACTTCATGCTATATTTTCCCTAGTGCAAAACTGAAAAATAATTCAAACAAACCAGACAAAAACTGCCATTTTATTTTCTTTGTGGTAGTTTCCATGATATTCACCAATGTCTTCAAAGCTTGTGACTTTTTGGTGACTTGAAACTTTCGCTAATGGCTATTATAAAGGCTAACCTTCATGTTACTATAATAAAAAAGCCTTCCTTGTTTTCTTCACATGCATTAGATTAGGTTAAACCCAAACTTGAGAAGAGTGCACTCCCTGCATAACCAGTCAAAACATGAGACACTGTCTCAAGATATTATCAAGGGGACAAGGGCTAAAACTGCTGTGCAGCCCCACTCAAAGAGGAACACCTGGTCACCTGACATTTTTTTCTTTGGTTGCAATGTCAGAACAAGGGAAGATTCACATTACAGCACTAAAACAAAGAAAAGAGGCAAACATAAAATTTTCCTAAAAAGGAACTTCCAACTATTTGGCACTTTTCCTTTAATAAATACTTAACTGACTTAATTATTCACATTATTCAAGATCTTTTTTAAAGAGTTTTAGATCAACGCCAGAGGTGACAAAAGTACACACATTCTATAGTCAAGTAGAAAGGGCAGATACTTGTGTGTAAAAGACTGGTTGAAGCTGAATTACTGATTCAAACTCTTTACTCAAGTAAAAGTGAATGAGTACAGGCTCTGAAATGTACTCAGAGTGTAATTAGTAAAAATGGCTCTTTGAAGGACATTTCTACCAGCTATTTTTGTGCAACACTAACTGAACATTATGTCATAAAATAATATTAATACAAGGAAATAAGGACTTTATTTCAGCTTCTGTTCGTTATTCTAATGAATTTACTCATCTTGAACAGCAGTAACATAAAACACATGCAGATTAAAACAACTAGCTCTATTTTCTGCCGCTTGCATTATAGCTGGGTTAGTTTGCCTCCACAGCTAAACAGTAAAATGAGGAATCATGCATTAATCATACTTTTTTGCATTTTAATCTTTTTTACATCAGTCACATGCCATAAACACTGATGATGGGTATACCAGTGTAATTGTCTTTTATGTGTTTTTGTTAGGTTCAGATCAGTTTGAGCTCAGGAAGACGGGCAGTCATGTGCAATAATCAGTAACTCCCCTCTAATGTCTTAAACCTAAAGTATCAAACCTGTTCTGAAAATGTAAGGAGTAGACAGCTGACATTTTTGTGTTAAACTGTAGGGAGTAAAAGCAAAAAGTTGTCAGGAACATAAATAGTCAAGTAAAGCAGAGTTACCTGAAAACTCTATCTTCAAACAGCAATGAAGTATTTGACTTTTTTACATCTCACCTTTGGTCAAGACTAGAATTCACTTTTGGTGCAACACAGCAAATGCACCTATCAGTAAATCAAGACTGATTACTTTTTAAACTAACCGAGTAGCTTGTCTTTCTACCATATCTTTAAATTTGTATAGTATTGGAGTCTGCAGAGGACTCAGGACAGGAAATCCACCCAGAGAATTACATTCCTGTTTACGTTTTGCCTCAGATAGCACAGAAGTTGCTGTTTCGTGCATTTTTGTGCATTGCAGTCAGATCCTGCAAGTAAACGAGCAAGCATCACATCATAATGGGGTTATTAAACTAATGGTGTTCAACAAGGCTAAATACAAGAAGAAAATACAGTGAGCATATCTTAACTGCTCTGCTTCATAGCCTATAGTTACATGTGTTTGTCTAGATAGGTTAATAATTAACGAAATTATGTCACATCATTAGACCTTTCACATAGCCTGCAGACCACAAGATCAATGCGCTGACAGCACGTTTCTAATCTTTGTCAATAGTTAGGACCTAAAAGTTTTCACATATGTGTAAGGTTTGCTCTCATGTCTCTGTAGCCAAGGAGCTGGATTCCCCGTGGGGATCCTTAAGTACCAACACAGACTTCCATGCGAAAATCTGTTCTTCACATCTGATACATCACAAGCTTGCTGCTGGAATACATCTTTTCTGGTGCCTTAAAAAGTTAGATCAAAGCAATGGCAAAAGTATTTATTTCTTATGTGCATTTTTATTAAGAGGCATAAAACCAAACAGAGAAGACCCCAAATTCTGCAGGGAGAAGACGAAGACTGATATATAAACCCGCTGAAATATGACTAGTCCAGATGTGCAACTAAAAGGCACATTGTCAAACAACATATTTCCATCATTTATTCACATATTGGGTGATTCTGACTTTTTTAAATGTGAAACTGAAGTTTAAGATGTCTGACTCTTTTTTTCTCCAAAAATCATGAAAAGCATTTTTGTGAGCAGGCAGTGAAGCAAATCTTAGCTATAGTCAACTGATGCTTCATCTTCTAAGCATCTGGTTGGCAAATCTTGTATAGGGCATATTATTAAGGTCACTTTTGATCATGGTGTAATGTTAAGTTGCCTTATCAAAGTTGCTGTGTATTTGCAAGCTGCTTTGCAACCCACCTACAAGCCAACTCCACCTTTCCATGCTGTGTCTATTGCCTCCTCTGTTCTGTACTTGGGATCTTGCTACCGTTCCCCCCATATCTGGCTTTTTTCTGTTTTTGGATGTATATGGAAGTGTGGGGAGGCTCTAGAACTTACAGCCATCCTTCCAAATATTAATTAATGCAAAAATAACATTTCTTTTCATCATTGTGGTCCTGATTTAAATCACTTCATTTTGAGAACTGTAAATGAAAAGGTGACATTTTCTGCCATTCTGCCAGGTAAAGTGAACAGTAAAGCTTGAGGCAGTGCTTTATAGAGGGCATTGTTAAGACATATAGTATTGTGACAAAGAAAGTTTTCAAAAGTCTCTATGCAGGCCTGTGAAAAACTATGTACACTCTTTCTGCTTCTATAGGAATTAAGAGGGTAAGTAGCAGCTCGGTCCTGCTGATCAAATGCACTTGATTAATTGACCATGTGCAAGTGTGACAAAGTCTATTAAAGCAGAGGTTTTGGCGGTTTGCTGGTCTGGGGCATTCAGGTGTGTGTTAACACAATGCCACAATCTGTGCAGGAGTGGATGTTCCAGCAAATTCACCCCAAGGTCAGATCGTACAATGCTCAGAGAAAGAGCAAAAAACCCAAGAGCTACATTTCAGACTCTAAATGCCTTAGTGCATTAATATTAAAGTTCATGACAGTACAGTTAAAAAAGACTAAATAAGTATGGCTTTTTTGAAAAGGTTGCCAGGATAAAGCCTTTTTGCTCTAAAAGGAACCTGGCAGCACAGCTTAGGTTAGCAAATTTTGCATCTGAACAAATCACAAGACTTCTGGAACAATGTCCTTAAGATAGAAAAGACCAAAGTGGGGATGATTGGCAATAACGCACAGCACCTCTTCTGGCATAAACTAAACACAGCATATCAGCACAAACTCCTCATTTCAACTGTGAAGCACAGTGGTAGAAGGGTCATCATTTGGGCTTATTTTGCAGCTACAGGGTGTGGGCATCTTGCAGTCTCTCCTCTGCATATCCGTGTGAAACATGAAGCCATCTGTCTGACAGCTAAAGCTTGGCTGCAATAAGACAATGATTCCAAGCACACCAGCAACTCTTCTGCAGAATGGCTGAAAAAGAAAAGAATAAATGGGTTGCAATGGTCCTGTGAAAGTCCAGACCTCAACCCTACTGAAATGCTGTGGTGGGACCTTAAGAGACCTGTGCATAAACTAATGGCTGTAAATCTCAATGAACTGAAGAAATGTAAAGAAGAGTGGGCCAAAATTCTCCCACAGTGACTTAAGAGACTGATAAAGTCATAAGGAAAAAGGATTTCTACAAGTTACTGCTGCTAAAAATAGTTCTACAATTTATTAAATCATGGATTGTACTTGGCTTTTCACTGGACTGCAAAGTCCTGTGAAAACTTTCCTTTTTACATGGCTTTATGTGGGGTGAACCTACAGTGCTCAGGGTCTGGATCTTCCATTGTGGTACCTTACCACTGTCACAAATCTGGCATAGCTCCTGGCTTCTCTTGTGTTTATAATCTCCCCCACAATCTCCTTGGCACTTCACATTCATCTCTACTTACCAAGCTTATACCAATGTTTTGGAAACATCCCTTTAGCAGTGACTGGAAAGGTTTGCTTCCTACTCAGCCACTGAAATAGCTGACAAAGTTGTTGACAGCTTACTGCTTTGCTCTGACGTTTTTGATCTCATGACTCACTATTCACTTCTTTATTCTGTCTGTCACCCTTCCTATCCTGATTGCAGCTAAACGATAAATGAAGCTGTGATATCAGTGCTGCAGTAGACACCAGTGTTTAGTGACTCAAACTGCTTTGAGCATTTTATTGATGGATTGTGAGCCACAGGGTTAAAAACAACCCCTAATGGCCTTTCTTGATTCCTGTCCCTGTTCAATATTTCATTTGCATTCATTCTAATTGCCATTTAGATTGAAGGTCCTGAAGAAAAAAATACGAAAGCAAAACATAGCTCTGGCCTTTCTCAGTCTGCTCTGCTCATGTTTTCCTGTTTCTGTGCTGTGCCTAGGCAACAAAGAGGGCGTGCAGAGCTTTTCAGACTTATGTCATGATGAGAAAGAGGGCGACTAGGGAGGAGGCGGACTTCCCATATTTAGTCCCGCTGGTCTGCCAGGGCCTCATCACACTTACCTTACATGTGACCCCCGTGTGAACACAGACAAGGCGCGATTGCTCACATTCCATGTGAACTAGATATGATCAAGGAATGTAGACAAAGACTGTGTCCAGAATCACTCCTACCGACAGGCATTCTTTCCTCTCTACTAAAATAATAATAGTAGTAGTGTAAATTGATTTTAGACATTAATACGGTGATAGAGTCGTGTATAAAATCTTTCACTCCCCTTGCTAAACAGTGTACAAGCTCCATTTTTAGCGTGTAGTCGACAGTGAATTAAGATTTTGAACTATCTGGCACTGAATGTGACACTTCATATTCAAAATTTGGACATGCAAATAAATTGGTAGACAGTAAATACACAGTAGCCACTATATAGTAAGTGGGGAATACACTCAGGCACGTGTGCATTAATTTCATGCAACCAAGCATGCATTCTCTGCTCTGAGTTTGTGCTACAGATGAGAGTTAGATGAGGTCATCAAAGCCAAATACAAACTGCAATAGTAGGTTTGCTCAGAAAGACTGCAAACAGAAGAAAGTAGCATGCCTGGCTCTGTCCAAAGGTAAACTATCTGCCCTACTTTCATCTCTAAAGGTCACTAGTTAACATATTTGTTTATTTTTTGAAATATATAAAAATGGCTTTGTTGCAATAGTCAGTGAGCTTAAAGGGGCTAGTAGGCAAAAATTAGTCAGCTTTGTGGAGGTGGCTCTATTTGTGCAACCGAACAGAGTGCAATGCAATCAATGATTTGAAGGAAAAACGAAAAATGTGTTTGTTGTTCCTATTATATAATATAGTTCTCATCATCTGCATCAAGTGTAACTCAATGGGAACTTTACTAGAAACAAAATTCTCCAGAATGTTGAAGTCCTCTTTTAAGTTCCAGCTCGTGGCAGTGGAGCCAAGGGTCAGTTTTGCTTTCCACAAAGCAGCTTTATTGTAAAAACTCATCAAATGGTAACATGCACAAAGCAAATAACTAGGGGGGGGGAAACTAAAGTTACCTTGTCCTTCTCACAGTTTCCTGTGCTTGTTGTCTGAAGCATCCAGAAATAACATGCTGACAAATTGTGTTGTTTTAGTGGTTGAATGATTAAGTGTCATGCTGCTGACAGGAGCTTATCAGACCCGTGCAGATCATAGCTGTGAAATGTAGCACTTACAACATCGGATGACTTGATAATATGCTTGAGAAAGATGTGGGGACTGCTGAGTTCCTGTTATACATATGCTTATAATATTTCACCTAATATAGAGTTTATTGTCAACATGGCATCACAAGATAATATAATATGGTGCCTTTATAATTACTGAATTTACTGGTACGATCATATTTTGCTATCTTGTAGACTGAAGTAAATAAATACAGTAAACAACAGAAGGAATCAAATGTGAAAGCTACCAAGAAGAGGTTAATGTAGGTTAAAAATAGTTTCACTGTAGAATAATTTACTCTACATTGCCAAACAAACAAAGACATGTTGAAAAAAAATGTTGCATAAATATTTGCACCACATGGGCTGCTGTAGCCACATAGTCCAAGAAGAAAAAGAAGTTTTAGCTGGGAATTGGAGGAAAGATTTTTAGGACGCAAAAAAAGACAGTTTTTATGTCATACAACTGCATAATTTAAGCAAAAACAGAAAATTAACATCTGGATATTCTCTTGAGGCACAAGTCATTAGTAATCCAGTAAAGCACTGCAATATTGGTTTAAAGTTTGTTGCGTTTGCATGATTTCTAAAACTAATTGGTGGAAGTGTTGCATATAAGCCTCTCCAAAATCTCAAAAGTTTCTTTAATTAGCGTTTTGCTCTGCATAAAGATTTTTTGTGTGATTATAATGAACATTAATGTCTAGCTCAAATCAGAGTTTGTCATTTACAATAGCATGCTTACATGACACCTTTTGACTGATTAACAACATGGAAAGCATCTGATAGCAGTAGTTATGTGTTAAATTTGCACTCTCTGATTACACATATCATCAAACTACACACACTAAACAGTGGTTAAAACTTGCACAACTGGCAGTGTGCTCCTACTGCTGGATCACACACACACACACACACACACACACACACACACACACACACACACACACACACACACACACACACACACACACACACACACACACCTCTTTGTTAAAGGTTATTTATGAGGGTCACCAGAACCTAGTCTAGCTTTGTGTTGTTGCTTCCAGATGTTTGTGGTAGTCTTTCCTTTTAGCCTGTTAAATACCTCCAGCTTCACGTGGGAACCTGAAACAGGGGGATCAATTTGTGACTCCATAAGAGTGTGTCAGGAAGTCATCCTCTCATTTTTTTCAGATTTACATTGAAGTTTAGATTCCTGATCTGAGAGAGATTTTTTCCCCATGTCAGACACAGTTGTTTGAAATTTCCCTGTAAAAACAGGACACTCATTTTATGTAAGGATTATTGTTTTTGTTCTGCTTTATATTCATCTCTGATAATCCCTGGCATGGTTCAGACTTTTGGGGAAATCAGGTTTGACACAGCTGTGTGTTGATGGGAACATAGCTTTACAGGGGTTAATAGTAAATCACTAAAAGGGGCAGGAGAAAGGTAAATCTGTTTGGGTTGTGGGGATTAAAGGCACTGTAACAAAAAAAAATGAGAAAAAAACCCCAACACCCATATTAGAGCTGACATTTTGCTGATAGAGACACTCTCTGACAAGATCGACATGGAAAACCTGTACAACTGAAGCTGTCTGCATCCGAGACATTGATTTAACAGCATACAGAGGCATTTGCTGTTAAAGCAAACTGTAGTATCAAGGAAAATTTGCTTTTAAAGAAAGAAAAGAATATTACTTTCTTCATCTTTACTAGGAATTATCACAGAATTTTGGAATACCAGACCCTAAATATTTTTGGATTACAGAATTTCCATCTTGACCAGAAGGGAATTCCCAGTACTGGATTTAGACTAAAATAATGATTCCTCCTAAGCTGCTTGTGTATCGCCGTACACACAGTGATATTAATTTGCACACTCTCCAAGAGACATGGAGGCGAAAGAAGTCCTGTGGCGATCTTTTTCAAAATGGATACAGAGTAAGGCAGGGCCATCATGGACAGGAGAAAAAGGGAAGCCACACGGGACTTTATCATTCAGTTTGGTCCTGTTTACACATTCTCTTCAACTGGGGTAAGAGCATTAGTTTAAGTGTATTGAAAGATTTTCTGAATCAGAATGACTGATAATGTAATTAAAACACGCTTGTGGCAAGCACATTTTTGCTGGTTTCAGTAGGAATTCTTGTCACTGACATACATGGGCACTGATATACGTCAGCACTCACATGTTCTGTGGGATTGGACATGTTACGTAAAAAGACAATGAGGCGGACGTCATATTGTTCTATAACCCATAAATGAGCTTCTCTTGGATTCAGAGTGACACTCATGCTTTGAAATACTTACACTAACTTGTTTGACTGCATAAAAAAATTAACCTGAATAAAATATCCTGTTTATTTTTGTTGGTGTTTGTGTTGTCTTCTTGTCTCTTACATGCTACATGTGATGACTTGGAAGATATTGTCTTGTGCTGTGTCTAAATGGTGTAGAAACACGTGGGCCGTATCACCAACTGAATCGCAGTATTCAGGAGTTCATGTTGTTTGTACTCTTTCTCCACAGGTTCTGTTCTTATATTTCTCTTCTGTTACTTTACCTGCTCACGTGTTTGTATTTCTCTGTTTACACAGGTTTAAGATTCCTGAGAGCACTAAGACTGATACAGTTCTCAGAAATTTTACAGTTCTTGAATATCTTGAAAACAAGGTAAGAGCAATGTTTTCTTTATGTATTCACTAGTAACACACACTTACAGTAGCATTTTTACTATTAATGTCAACCTATTACCTATTTTGAACACTGTGGGTGGATTACACTGCAACTATTGTATATAATATGGCATTAAACACAAGTGTTCATTCATTTAAAAAATTTTTTTATTAAACCTAATGTCTTAAGACTGTTGTATAAGGTATTATGATTTTTTAATTGTGATAAATATAATTTCTACTGTTTCAACACATAATCAAAAATTTCAAGTAATAACAAGTCTAATTCTGTATGTCACTAGGCTTTCATTTTTCTGTACATTTTCCATTTTAATATCCATATATGCTTAATTTATTTAAGTCTTTTGTCAACCATACTGGCTGTTATTCAGATCAGCGTGGCCCCTGCTTGTTCCTTCGTGAGTTTATAAATCATTGGTTTTGTGAGTTTTATTTTTTCCCCTCTCTATCTAGCAATTCCATCAAGCTGGTGAACCTGTGTTCCATCTTCATAAGCACATGGCTCACAGCTGCTGGATTCATACATTTGGTAAGTGGACAGATGTGAACGTCAACGAGGCCCAGAGTTAATGTTCCAGAAAGGCATGTACTGTAGTTGCCTTACTGTAACAAATTCACTGATACAAGAGTGACACCTAGCACTTTCTGGGAATCTAATAGTCCACTGTTATATTGTTTGGCAATAGAGGGTGCTGTTATGACATATTTTACAGACTGGGTGGGAATGCTCAGATACAAATATTCTCTCAAACTAAGATCTGTTTATCTAATGGTACTATATACACTAATACAAAATAGCATTTCTCTCAATTTTAAAAGCACTGTGTAGACAAAAAATATTGGGCCATGCCTCTTAGTCGTTAAATTCAGATATTTCTTTCTGTCTCATTCCATTGCCACAGACGTATAAAATCAAACACCTAGCCATGTAGTCTGTCTTTACAAACATTTGTGAAAGAATGGGTCATTCTAAAGAACTCACTGAATTCAAGTGTGGTACTGTAATAGGATGCCACCGTTACAACAAGTCATTTCATGAAAGCTCTTCCCTCCTAGATAGTCCACAATCAACTGTTAATAGTATTATTACAAAGTAGAAGCGTTAAGGAACCACAGCAATTCAGCCACGAAGTGGCAGACCACATAAAGTGTTTTACACACGATACACCTCAGCACTTGGTCGCAGAGTACTGAGGTGTATAGTGCGTAAAAGTTGCCAATGCTTCACTAACTGCGAAGTTCCAAACCTCCTCTGGTATCAACATAAGCACAATAACTGTGTGCTGGGAGCTTCATGGCGTGGGTTTCCATACCCAGGCAGCTGCATGGAAGCCTGACATCGCTAATCACTATGCCAAGTGTTGGATGGAGTGTTGCAAAGCACACCACCACTGGACTCTGGAGCAGTGGAAATGTGTTCCATAGAGTAATGAATCACATTTCTCTATCTGGCAGTCTGATGGACAAGTCTGGGTTTGGGGAATGCCAGGAGACTGTTGCCTGGCTGACTGCACTGTGCCAACTGTAATGTTTGGTGGAGGAGGGATAATGCTATAGGGTTGTTTTTTGGGGTTGGCCTGGGCCTATTAGTTCCAGTGAAGGGAAATCCTAATGCTTCAGCTAGAACAGAGACTGTGAGCCAGACCCCCTCATTCTACAGTGTCTGACCTCATAAATCTTCTGGATGAATGGGCAAAAATTCTCACAGACACACTTTAAAATCTTATAGAAAACCTTCCTAGACGACTGGTAGCTGTTATAGATGCAAATAGGAGACCAACTCCCTATTAATGCCTAAGGATTTAGAATGGGATGCTCATAAACTCCTGCAGGTGTAATGTGTAAGCAGAATACGTTTGTCTTTGTAATGTATGTATACAGGTACATCACCATGTGCAACCTTTGTAAATAATTTTTATTTAAGTGGCATGGGCCAAGGTTTCCTGTGCCACTAAAACTCAGGAGGGAACATAACTGAAAGAATCCAAGTGACTTTAAATTTACTCAAAGTGGATTAGTCATATTACGGCCAAGCTCCATTTGCTTATATAACTTTAGTAATGGTACTTATACTGGAGAGTAAATTATGACTGTCAGAATGCAAACAACTGACATTTTACGTATAAATGACTCATTTATACTTTCTGAAAGCTCAATTCAGGTTTTTATGTTGAATTTATACCTGGAATTTCCCTTTTTCCACCCAAGCCAATTGGTCTTTGTGTTTAGACCTGTTATTAAAATGTACTCATTCAAGATAACAAGAGCATTTGAAGCAATTTTAATTTCAATTCCAACAAATGCATCTTAAATTTGAAAACAAAATGTTGGATTTTACATAAAGTGAAAATTCTGTTTGTGGCTTTTCAACAACTCATGACATATTAAACTATTTTACCACTAGATGGTAGTCAAAGCTCACTAAATGAAAGGTGTATAACCAATGCATATGACTGACTGCACACTTGTAGCTGGATTTAATCAACTCTAAGCGAAACTGCTTATTTTTTAAAAACTCTGTTTACAAGCTGTTGGTAAGAGTCATGTCTACTCATTGTCCTGTACCTCTCTGATGTCCATTTTAGGTGGAAAACTCAGGGGATCCTTGGGAAAACTTCCAAAATTCCCAGTCATTATCCTATTGGGAATGTGTCTACTTGCTGATGGTGACTATGTCTACAGTGGGCTATGGGGACGTCTATGCAAGAACCACCTTGGGCCGCCTCTTTATGGTCTTCTTCATCCTTGGTGGTTTGGTAAAATCAGACTTTTCTTTCTCCCTTACTCCCTTACTCCCCCTTTCCCCTGGAAATCCTGCCTGCCCCCATCAATAGCCTGTATAGAACTGTTTGAAATGATAGAAATATTAAATTAAACCAAATTAATGTTATTCTTTATAATCTTCTCTACTGCATCTGTTAGAGTAGTGTTTTCATATTGTCAAAACTACATTGCCTGTACAGTACATGTTATTTCTTTGTCACAGTATAGTTGTATCCTTCTGTTTAGCCTACTGTATCTTGTCTACTGAAGTTACTATATACAGTTCAATGTGCTCCTTTGTCCCCTTCCCCTGTGTGTCGGTCCTCTCTTTCTTTGATTAGAGTATAAGCTTTTGATAATGTTGTTATTCTCTTAAAAGCAGTTGCAGTTTCAGGACACCCTTCCTTCCGTGTCTCTTCCCACAATTCCAACAAACACAGGGGCAGGGAGATGACGCTTAGGCCAGCCTGACTGTTACCATAGCAACAGCAGCCTCCCACTCCCACCCTCTTACCTTCCTCTGATCTGATGTCCGGTTGGGCTGCCACTAGTACAGTAACTTACATATAAGCATGCACAGATGCACACACCTGTAAGCACTTAAACACACATAAAGAAGAGCACATATCTTCCATCTTTTCTCAGAAAGACTGGAGGATTTGGCCAAATCGCTGCATTCTGTATTTAGACAGCTATCAGTATGCACTGATGACCTACAGCTGTGTGCATGTGAACCATATTGTGGCCATAGTGATAGATTGCATGGTTTTGTCAGTGCTGACAGTTCTGGAAGTCTTTAGGCGAGTACCTTAGCCTGCTTCCTCTCAGCAGCAGTGGTTTAACAATGACTCAAGAGTGAAAGTATGTTAAAGCCAAGGATAAAATCAAACTCACATAATGTCACATTACTCCTTGTAATGTAAGAGTAAATTTTCCAGGCATGATTAAATTATGCATTTACCAAGCAGGGGCACCTCAGTGTTGCTCACTGTAGATGTAGCCTACATAAGAGATGCTAGTGATTACCCTGTTTTTTAGTTAGGAAACTTAGACATAACCCTATACCAGGATAACAGGCTGTAAATCTTTGCAAAATGCATCCAGCTCATTTTCTAGCCCAACAAATGAGTCTTAATGTGTTTTGCAGCTGTGGACCATCAGGTGTGCCTATTCAAATCAACCTGCCAGATCATCTGTGTTTGTTGGACAAAACATGGCACATAGGTTTTTAATTCTCCCTCTGCTTTTTTAGAAAGGTTTTGGGAGTTAATCACAGCCTGACTAGTTATCAGCTGTGACAAAATTCTTGCCCACTGATCAAACTTCTTCTAAACTTTTACCTTTAAACACTGGGGCTACTTTTTCTCAATTGATTGATTTTTTTTTTTTTTTTTTTTTTTTTTTTTAAACTGTTTTTTTTTTTTTCTTTCAAATGCACTACCATCCATGATCGTACCAAAGCAGCACATCTCTGAACCACACCTCCTCACGTATTGGCACTGAGAGTACCGTTTGTTTATTAGCGTTGGTAGCATGTGCATTAATAGTTCTATTATTGATGTGGGTCGTTGGAGGGGGAAAAAAGAGATGCTATAGCTCTTTAGACCTTTAAAAAGCTCTACCAAGTGTTTGCTTTTTGCTTCTCTGAGGCAGAAGAAGAAAAGCTCCTTCTCCTCATTTTTACACCAGCATCCTCATCTCAACGTCCACGTTTAGACTCCACGCTCTCCAAAGTGTTTCAGCGTGCATGCTCACAGAGGAGGCTGATTACTGTAAAATGTGGCAGGATCGGCGTTGAACTAGAACCCACAGCTGGGGGGATATAGTGTAGAATATGCACTCCAGTACATGTAGCACACCACCCTTGTCTCGTGAAGTTAGCCGGGGTGGATGACCTCCGGCGTGGCTTGAGGTTTGAGGCTTGACGTTGGATCCGGATGGGGCTTGGCGAGACGTTCTTTGTCTCTCAGCCAGGTTTTCTGGAGACTTTTGATAACAGATTTTGAATGTAAGTTTGGCCTCCGGTGGGAGGAGGGTTTGTAACTCAGTGACTGCTCCCTGGAGCTTCTGACGACACTCTTGTTTCACTTTGGTGCCACTTTGAATCATGCAGCTGTGTTTTATTAACTATCTAACTTACTCAATATGTGTTTGTTGTGCTGTATATAGTGTGTGTGTGTGTAGCTGCATAACCTAGTACAGGGGTGTCAAACTCATTTTGATTTGTGGGTCGGACAACTAAAGCTAATAATGCTTAATAATGTGAAAAGAACACCGTTCTTTCAGTGTAAAGACATTTAAGTGAAAAACTCAGTTTTTCCACATTGTAAAACAAAAAAAGAAATTTCTCTTTTTTCTGAGAAATTCTCTGATATTTGATGGTTCATCAACAGTCAAAAAGCAGCTTTTCTCTGGATTTTTCCTCACTCAAAATGAGATTATAGGCGGTGACGGCACATGCAAGCGCAAATAGTCCTCATACGCTATATGGACAAAAGTATTGGGCCACAGGGCTACAGGAGCTTTTTTCCACATCCTGTTCTCAATCCACAGGCATTTATATGGAGAGGTTTTACCCTGTGCAGCGAGAACAGCTTCCACTCACCTGGGAAGGCTTTCTACAACATGTCGGAGTGTGTCTGTGGGAATTTTTGCCCCTTTGTGAGGTCAGACACTGATGTTGGATGAGAGGGTCTGGCTCACAATCTCTGTTCTAGTTCATCCCAAAGGTGCTGGATGGGGTTGAGGTCAGGGCTCTATGTGGGCCAGTCAAGTTCTTACACACCAAACTCATCCAACTATGCCTTTATGGAGCTTGCTTTGTGCACTGGGGCACAGTCATGCTGGAACAGAAAAGGACCTTCCCTAAACTGTTCCCACAAAGTTGGAAGCGTAGAATTGTCCAAACTATCTTGGT
>VUQH01040876.1:0-15048 GCA_015106775.1 Etroplus canarensis
AAAATCTGTTTAATGTACCTTTCGGCTGCTCCCTTGTATTCTCCACTAAGGGGTCACCACAGCGGATTAATCTGCATTCGCGTAGTGGTTTGCGCATTCCCCTTACAAGCGAAAGGTCCCTGGTTCGATTCCAGGTGGGGTCACTAGCCCCTCTCACCATGGAGAGTTGCGTCAGGAAGGGCATCCGGCGTAAAACCTCTGCCAAATTACCAATGCGGATTAATCCGCTGTGGCGACCCCTTGGTGGAGAATACAAGGGAGCAGCCGAAAGGTACATTTTTTATGCCGGATGCCCTTCCTGACGCAACCCTCCATGGTGAGAGGGGCTTGCGTCCCCACCTGGAAAAAAAATCTGTTTAATAACTAATGTTATTTCTGAGACATTTTAAATAGGGTGACCTTAATGGATGAATTAAAAAAAAACAAACAAACTGAAACTAAAATCATTGACTGAGTCTATACACCAGAAATTGGAGCACAAAGCACTTGACACTTCATTTCAGAGAAGGTTAAAGGCTTGATCAGCACCCTCTCAATAACCCAACAAGATACAACACTTTCACTTAGCACTTACTTGTCTAAGCAGTAAATCTGTTTGTTTGTTCTGAGTACACATACTAGGCTTGAAAACAAATTGTCCTCTCATTGTGAGGTTTGAAGAACTGTTACAAATAATTCACCCACAACAACTCAGTTTGTGAAATTCCTTCCCTCCTAGATATTCCATGATCAGCTGTCAGCAATATTGCAAAGTGGAAGCATTTAGGAACTACAACAACTCACCCATAAAGTAGCAGGGTTGCCAAGTGCTGAGGAACATAGTGTATAACAGTTGCCAATGCTGTACTGACTCAAATAAGTGCTGAGTTCCAAAGCTCCTCTGTTTTTTTAATATCAGCACACTGTGCATCTGGAGTTTCATGGCATGGGTTTCCATGGCCAAACAGCTGTATGCAAGCCTTAGATCATCAAGTGTCTGAAGGAGTAGTAAAGCACTAGGTTCAGAGGTAAAGGCAAGACAAGACAGCAGTCTATATACATTGTTTTATTGGGTCCAAGGCACTATGGAATAGGTATTTAAGCAATGATTTGTCAGTTAGTTGACAGCGATCAAAGTTTTTTGTTATTTCAAAAGAAAATGTTATTTTTAGTAAGATCTAACAATAAATTAACATATCACACTGGATATCTCATTCATATATCAGTCTAAATTCTTTAGGGTGATATTCAATCAGCTAAAAATAGCTATCATTAGACCAGTTATATTGGACTAATCTCTCACGTTAACATAAAAATAAAGGCAGGGCAAGCATATGTTGGCAATTACTGACCATAGCTTACAGCCCAGCAGTGGCCTTGAGAGAAAGAACACTTTCCTCAATACCGCTCAAGAAAAGCTGGACTATGCCAGAGAAAATTATCAGTGGCTTTGTCCCATGAGTTTTGCAGCTCTACATGCAGACCACCTGAACTGCTGGTAAATGTTGACCTGATCAGGCCTTCCTGTTTCCCTTTGTGTGAGTATGCATGGCTCAGTGCAAAGCAAGCATAGAGATGCTACGTGTTGGGATTGCTTCAGGTCCTGCAGTCAGCCAACTGTGTTGAGACAGATTGGACTTTTGTTTGGAACTGACATGCTGGGCCGTCTGCGTCTTGCCAAGTAGCCTTCAGAGACGAGGAGGGAAAGGAACTGCTCGGTAAGCCTGTCTCATCTCAGCATCCACCCGCTCAACCTTGCTTTCCGGCCAGGGCTCTTAATTGTGTCTCTAGGTGTTGTGGTAGTGGCCCAGCAGTAAGGAGCTGACACCTATGTGTGATGTGAATAGGACCACACACCACAATTACATGCATTCACGCACACATTCACACAAATACTGTTATCCCAAGACATACATTAATACAATTACAGTTGTAAGGATTAGACATGACCATTTTTTGGCTATTTGACACCCACAGAAGAGTAAATCTGATGCATACCAGGCCAACCCTAACCCTTTGCCTGGCTAATCACAAAACTTACACAGAGGCAGGGGCTGTTGTGTGAAGTGGGAAAAAATGTATTCAGACTTTTTTTCCTTTAGCAAAAGCTATAATCCTACTTAAATAGCTTAATAGAGCACAAGATGTGCAATCAAAATATATTCAAAGTACCTACAGTAAACATAGTCATTACATAGAATGGCATTTTCATAATTATCTACATTATTTTATTGGATCATAGATAATGATTCATTGATGTGCAAGTACCTTCAGCTACCCCCAGGGGTCACTACAGTAGATGAATGCACATAGGCAAAATAGACAGGGGTTAAAAAAAGAATCTTTCGCAAACAAGGCAAATGTGTAAACTCCTACACTACAGAGACGCTATTATTTTAAGGTTAGAACTGTTTTAATTATTTCTATTTTATTGTGTGGTTTGATATGCAATAATAGATTTTATCTACACAGTAATAAGTAATTAAAGCTTTAAAATAAATAATATCAAGTAAAAATGTTCAAGAAATACTTAAAGTATACATACATTAAACCTGAACTTCAATAAAGTAAAGATACTGTTACATTCCTTCTCCTCCCATCAATGCTCTCATGCAGTGGTGTCCAGCATTGTAAGATTAAGAGTACTCTGAGCCAATAGTATTGTTTTTTATTTATTTAGTATTTGGGGGAGTGGTCAGTGCCACCCCATACCTTCCTCTTGACATGCCCCTGCACAGCCCTTGCAGGTACCGCTCCATTAAAAAATGCAAACATTGTAGGAGAAGGTTTTCAAAGGGTTCCATTTCCAAATTAAATCAATCCATATGCAAACTGTGATTTTGGGACCACGTTATTTATGCAATTTTAACGTATAAACAGGTTTATGTCTCCTTATGTTTATCACTGACCTTTTATGAATTCTAGAACAAGATATTTTGAGCATACTTCAAAGTGGCAGGATAGTGTGCATATAAGCAGAGCCAGGAATATACCCAAAGTCTCCTCCTTCTTCAGAAGGCTATCCCATAACAGTGATGTCACCAAGTCATCCTCACACCTATCCGAAAGTTTTCCCAGAACTAACTCAGCCTGACCACAGTCTGGCCAGCTTCCTCTCTGACCATCAGCAAACACAGAGAGATGGGCAGTAAACATAGGTACTTCCACCTGTTAACACAGCCAAAACACATGGGCCAATGACAGTGAGGGGAACAGCTCAGCTCCTGATGGAGAGATGTGTGTGTTACAGGGCTCCAGCTGAATTGTATTTTTACATTATGGTAAAGAACCTTAAAGAAATGCGAACAGCTTAAGATCAGCCTTAAAATTTGTCCCAGGTTTCACTGCTTTCTGTAAAGTCTGTGACTTAATTATTTTACCATGAAATACAGTTGTGATGAATAAAATTACTAACAGTAGCCTCTCCAACACATACAAAGGCTGGCACAAAAGATTTTTCTTCTTTTTAAGCATTTGGCTCAAACGCACCCTCTTTGAGCATGTCTCCAGTTGTCAAGTTTGTTAAGCGACATTCGACCACCTAGGTAAATTTATCTTATGCATGTGCATGCAGCTGACCAACCATCATGTTTATGTAGCAGTAATTTGTAGACAGGTGGAATGAAGGCCTTATGTTTTGCTTAACCTTCCCTGTGGTTATTCAGAACCCAGCTAACTAGACCTTACTTAACCCCCTGACTTTAGCCCCAATCAACACATAGATATTAGCCACTATGTAACCCCTACTTTTGTGTATCTGAGAACTGGTCTGTAGTAAAAACCTGTCAAAATATCCCACTGTCATTTCTCTTCAGCAGTGGCAACAAGACCTCTACAGTAATTTCCAGAAATCTGTCGAAATTGCTTAAGACTTAAATTATATATAATTGGTGCCTGCATTAGGTTACTGGGGGTAGCCCCTAATCATGTGGTTGTAAGCAAAAGGGCTCTAGTCACTTCCAGCTGGTTAATAGCCAAACGACTGCTTACCAACATCACACCAGTTGCTGAAGGTTAACACAGATGAATATTAGCTCTATGTAAAGTAAATTTTCCTAATTGGCACTGGCACTTGAGTGCGGTGAGCAACCCTTATTGACTATGAATAATTTCATTCCTAGTATAATGCTGACTTGTGCTACTTCTCAGCTTCTCTTCTGTGACAGCTTTCTCCTTCATCTTTCCTCAGCGAATTAACTTGTTTGAATTTGCAAGTGTTTGCAAGTGAAGGTTCTCTGGATGTTCTTACTACTTCCTCCTAACTCAACCCCCACAGCTAGCAGCATACACTATGTCGGTATTATCTTTTTAGTACCTGACTCACCTGTAACCTGAACTCGCTAAATAGCAATGATAACAGGCTTCTCTGCATGGGGTCACACTGCATTAGGGTGAAACAGAGTCTCTCTTTGTGCTTTACCAATGAAGTTTAGGACTACGGCTAATCAGGGGGGTGAAAGCGTACACCATGCCAAATCAGCTCCAGCCAGGCCAGCTAAATTTATCTCAAACTTATTAACTTTGCTCAAGGCACAAATTGAAACCAGCTCGGGCGCTCACGCTCCAGAGGTGCCGCGTGTGAGAAGTGACAGTATGATTTACATGCAGAGCCCTGCCACAAATGCTACAGAGTGGGAACTGGTTGGGAAGGAAGGATTGTTGATCAGAAAAGAAAATTCAAGGGTGATCACAGGTCCAGTGGTCACAGAAAACCCAAAGCAGGACTAAACAAGTGAGCTCATTTTGATAACATCACTGTCAAAACCAAGGGTTAGTTAAAAAAAAATCAACATATATCAGAGTCAAGTTGATGGGACTGGTAAAAGTAGAATCCTCCAGCTATAGAAAGATAATGTACTACACTAATGAAGTCTTGATTAATAAACATTCCTATAATTGAAATTGTTTTTTGTTTCTGAGTAAGTATAATTCCACAGTACACTTGCTTAGGCATAGTCTATGTTTATACACTCACCAGCCACTTTATTCACTTTATTATTACTGGGTTGGACCACCTTTTGCCTTCAGTAGTCCTGGAAACATTAATCAGAGCTTTTGGTGCGTACTGACATGATAGCATCACACAATTGCTACAGATTTGCTGGCTGTACATCCATGATGCAAATCTCCCATTCCACTACATCCCAATTGTGCATTGTTGCATTGAGATTTTGTGACTGCAAAGGGCATTTGAGTACAATGAACTCAGATTTGAGTAAAAAAAACAGTTTAAGATACTTGAGCTTTTTGAAAATACACTGTGGTCATAAAGGAATAGACATGCGCAGGGCAGCAACAATGCTGGTGTTTAAACGATGCTCCCTTGATACTAAGGGACCCAGAATGCATCCACTACTAATACACCATTGCACCACTAGCAGCCTGAACCTGTGACACAAGGCAGGATGAATTCATACTTTTATATTGTTAACACCAAATTCTAACACTAACATCCAAATGTGACAACAGAAATAAAGACTCATCAGATCAAAGAATGTTTTTCCAGTCCTCTGTTGTCCAATTTTGGTGAGCCAGTTTAAATTCTACCCTGAGTTTCCAGTTCTTAAAAGTTAGGAGTGTAGTCTTCTGCTGCTGTTGCCCATCTGCTTCAAGTTTCGATGTGTTGTGCATTCAGAAATGTTCTTCTGCATACCATGGTTGTAACAAATGGTTATTTGAGTTACTGTCACTTCCCTCTCACCTCGATTCTCACAGGCCATTCTCCTCTGATCTCTGGCATCAACAAGGCATTTTATCCCAGAGAACTGCCGCTCACTGGATATTTTCTCTTTTTTTGGACCATTTGCTGTTAACCCTGGAGATGGTTGTAAGGGAAAATCTCAACAGATCAGAAGTTTTTGAAAGTTTCAGATATATGTGTTAACAACCAGTTGAACAACAGTTGAATATCTGATAGCACTGATTTCATCGCAGATTTCATAGCAGATTTTATGTCCTAGATTTACTGTGTAACTAAATTACCGGGGTTGTTTTCCTTTAGTTTTAATAAAGAACAAAGTGTGTTACTTTCATTTTGAGTTAACGACTGCAAAGAAAGCCACATGATGTTGGAGTGGCAGTGACAATAGCAATATTCGATAAACATACATATAAAACTAGTAATCCTCCCCAGTATGCTCTCAGCATGTGTTATTTTTTGCATTGTTGCTACTGATGTGCACTTCACACTGCGCGTCTGAAGATGACTTTAATAGAAAATTCTTTTAAATTCTCTCTTGTTTAAATGATTTAGCAGAAGTCAGATAGTTTTTGGTTCTGCGGATGCATGCCTGCATGCTCATCCCTCCCCTCTTTCTTGGCTTTGTTAGGCCAGGTGTGCCTGTTCTCAGTCCAGTGCCCGGGGAGCCGTGAGAAAGCAATCGCTGGGCCTTCTCTCCCTCCTCTATCTGATTTATTTCAGACTCCATGGCATTTCAGCAAACAAAAGTGCCGCTCAGTATTGATCTGGATCTTTCCCATTTCCCCACTCTGCTCCCTTTGTTTTGCTCAGGTCTAGGATGGCTGCTTTAAATCAGACCCTCTTGACGTTTGCTTAATGTCTAATTAGCCATGGGTGGGCATGGCCTTTGATTATAGGAAGTGCCTGGGGGTGGGGCTGCAAAGACGGCCGAATTTTGACAAAACACCCCAGACTGATCAATCATGGCCTGACACACTGTTTTGTCTTTAATTTTAGAGTGCTTGGTTTAGGGATATGTCCTCCTGATCTCTCTCTCCTGGTTTCCTCTCACCAACCCATGTGCCACTTTTCTTGGACCATGATGCGTGTCTCAAGATCTGCTTACATTGACTCCAGGGTGTGCTGCTACTGACTTATCAATCTAGAGTGCGCTGAGCTGATACTGATAAGTAAACGTTGTTTGTTAGTGTACTGATCTTTTAGGAAATAGATCTCCAACATAAGTCCTACCTCATTGTCATCGGGTGAAAAAAATCTAATGGCTTATTTAGAAGTTTAGTTGTTCTGACTAATACATGCCTAAAAGTTTTGTTTTTATGGTCTTAAAAGATCACGCATTTTGTATTGCTGAGAGGTTTGGATTGTGAGCATTAAAAATAAAGCATTCTCACTCGGGCTCTATACGAGCCTTGAAGGCTTCCCCCTCTATCCCAAACACTGGCCAGATGGCCGGAAAGTTGACTTTATTTAAATCTGGTAATTCCGGCTCTTTCTCTAGCCCACTGCAACACCCCCACCCCTACTCCTCCACCACGCTTTCGCCTCTCTAGCTTCTCTCAGAAGATGACAGCAGTGTTGTGGAGTGGGTAACAGCATCAGCTTAGAGAGGAGATGTGAGAATGACATGTGATGATGATGCTACTTTAGAATGGATTGCAGTTTAGTTCTCACAGTGACAGATGTGAAAGGAGTGGTACAACAAAAACAGAAAAAAAATAACAGAGAAACCCAGTAACTTATTTTTAGCATGTGCATAGTTTAGTTTTCTGTTAAAAGATTTTATTTTGTCTATTTCCATTATTATAGTGTGGCTACTGAAGAAGTAAAGAAGGGTTTTTAAAACTCAGCAAATCACCTGACACATGGATACATTTTAATCAATCATAGTGTACATAGCAAAATATATTCCACCATGGGCACCTCCCACTTTGGCAACTGTCACACTACATCTGTTAAATATCATTACTGCACCTGCCTTTGTCTGTTTAAACTGTCATCCCACCTGCAGCCCTTACTACAGTGGCTACCTTTCATCTCATCATTTGCCTTCAACCAAGATGCCACACTGACAGAGTAATGCCACTTATTACAGCATTCATTAAAATGAGGGTCATGGGTCAACCAGCAGGCCACAGAACATCAGGCTGTCATGAAGGCTATTGCTTGCTTGTGATCATCTTCTGTCCACTGAAAAATTCTGTTTGGTCTTTTTTGTTATTACATTTCCAGAAGAGTTAAGTGATAAATTACTGTCACAAGAATACATGAAAAGATCAACTCTGAAGAAAAGCTCATAAAGTACCACTAAACCTGTGACATCACTACTGTGTGTTGCAGACCCCACTGGGCTTCACATATATCCCTCTTCTGCCTGTGTTGCTTTTTCATTACTACCAACCTTTAGCAAGTCTGTCTTTTAAGCAATTCATTTTCTGAAAAGAGAGTAGTCCACTCCAGTAGTCCTCTACTGTGTCCATCTGAGAAGGAAACTGAATATAAATCCCTAACAATGGGCGGGGTGCCGGGGGAATAGGTCGAAACGGCCATTTAACAGGTGCACCTTCGTGGCCTCCACACAGTTCCCACACATATCACCGAGACTGGTGGCCTGCCCTAGAGAGTACCCCTGAATCACCATCCAAGATCAAGTAGCGATCAATTAATGGGAGAACAAGGTATCCGCTGGGGCGATGTCCAGTGTCCCACCCACCCCTGCTTTGACTCATAGAAGTGCCCATTTGCAACCCTATCTGTGTGGTTGCTCCATGTCAATGAGTGTGTGGCTGGAAGGACGGAGATATTATCGGGGTGACTGTGAGAACCGACACTGGCATTTTCACTGGGCTGACCTTTGTTTGCGTGAGTGAGGGCTGATTGGTGATACTGTGATGAGGTCATCTGGCACAGCAACTGGAGGTCCCATATCTATTGTTCACCTGAAACACAGGGATGAGAACTGAAGAAGGGTGACAAATAGACTGTGGTTTTGTGAGCACATGTTAGTTAGGTGAGTTCACAATGTTTTCTAGCTATTGTGACAAGGGAAATAATATTTTTCTGTTACATAACATCAGTTGAACATTTGCAGTCAATATGTGGACTTTTAATTGTGCTTGACATTCCTTTCCTATCTGTTTAAAAGAGTTAAAAAAGAGGTGCCATCTGAAAAGAGTTTGTTCATGAGTGACTGGCTATCAGTGATATGCATTCATTGATCAGTGAGTGTGACTGTGCTAATTGCATTCTTGTCTCTGAGCTAACAGACTTAATCTCAGCTACTGATAAAGTCATGAAAGCAAATCTCACCATGAAAAGAAAATTAACTAAAACTAAATGAATGCAGTACCAATACACTAAGCAATTAATAAATCACAAGATTTAAGAATTTACAACTTTGATGACATACATGTGGTATGGTACACCCAATGATCCCTAGAATGCTCTTCCAATGTAAACATATACCTGTGTTCATATCTGTAGGTTTTGTAGTTCATTCCCATACTGTGGCTTTTCTTTTTAAGGCTGGGAATGTGGTAAAAGTTTATTCATAGCTTTTCCAGCCCAGGCAGCTCCCAGGCGGCAGTACAGCCACCTCTGAAAGCCCAGGCAGTGAATAAAGCTGCAAGTTATAAACAGCCTTATATAACTTCACACCCTCAAATATCACTGGAACATTTTACTTTTTCGCTTTTAGGTAACCAGTGAGCGTCATTAACGCAATGATTGATGGCTACACTGTTCTCTCAAATAACTGTAAAAAGAAGAAAATCCCAATAATTCCACTCACACACTTAAATAAGGATCTATAGAAAATATATTGTATATTCTGTAAGAAATACTGTATATTACAACTACAGTATGGAGTTGCCACTGCCAAGACACTATTGTAGTAATTTCTTTGTCTGAGACACACATTTCTGTGCCATTTTCAGCAAGGTGAAGAGCCAAAATGCAACTTGGCTCTGCCTTTCCCTCTCTGATTAAATTGATCCCATACTTTCAGTGCTCTACAGTTAACTGTTCCTTTCACCACCAACAGATGATGGAGTGATTGACAACTAACCTGCAATTACTGTGACCAGGCAACCTCAACAAACTGGCCTGTAATCACCAGTCTCAGCCTAAGTGGTAAGATGGAAACGAGTCCTTGGTCTTCCACCCATTTGCTTACCACTCTGTAAGACCAAAGGAGCATTGCAGATCCTTAGGTATCTATCTATCTATCTATCTATACACTGTGTGTGTGTGTGTGTGTGTGTGTGTGTACATAAAGTGATTAAAAACAGAATCAGTACTCTCAATAGTCCAAACACTTGTGGAAGCTTTTATAAAACCAGGCGTCCAGTACTTATAAAAATATTTTGCTTTCCACCCTTTTGAGCTTTTTAGGCCTTGCTAAAGGAAACGTGCTAGTTCCAATAAACCACACAGAAGAATCAAAAATCCACAGGGTCAAATGTCCTGAGTGGGCCATTTACCAAGTTTGTAGCAGGATGCTCACACACAGGCTGACTCCAACCTCCCAGTCCTGCAGAAACATATGAAAACAGAAACAAATCCCACCATGAAGGCTAGCATCAGTGGTCCATGAGAATATAAGAGGCTGTTTTACTGTGGGGACGCTGTAGATCACCCAAGAAGATTAGCCTTAGTGCAACAGGGCCTTGTGTAAATCTCTTTCTAATTAGCAAGGGAATTTGATTTGACTCATGTACTGTGAAAGACCAGTGCTCATTATTGCTGCCCAGTTAATGCATAAACAGAGTTCTCAGCAGGTCTCCACTAACTGCTACCAATGATCAGATAGCAGCCACTTGGTCTAAGAGACTGCCTGTACAGAAGTCAATGGTTCTCACTTCATTGAGAAACTGTGATAAAATTGCAGTGTCAATCTAACATATTTTATAAACGGTTTTAGGATAAAGTCACGGTCAATATAATCTAAATTTTGTGACACAGTTAATTTCCTTGAAAGGCACAATGTGAAAATGTGGTGCAAGTAAATGGCAGATACAAGTATATATCTTTCTTACCATACTACTTACTTACATACCATACTTAGGAAAAAACTCACATTTCAGGCAATCCTTGGTCAGTCATAAATTCAAAAAATTAGTGAACATTCTTTCATTTGAGGCTACATCATATTGTTATTTTCTGTTTCTGTATAAATACAAGAGAGTTTAGGCAATATGGTTTTCAGATGTACATTTAAAAAAGAACATCCCAAGTGACTTCCTCCCCATTTTAAATCAAAACAATGTTGTCAGCAGGATGAAAGGGACGGCTTTTGTTTCTGTCCATTCACCTGCAGTGGGCAAAACCGGTTCCTTAGTGCTCTCAGTGTGAGAATAAGTACTTTCAATGAACAAGAGTTAAGATTGGTTAGTAATTTGACAAAATTGAGGGCAGCAAGTAGCATGACACAGCAGGCTCTCACCCAGTGGTTAGTAGTAGTCATGCTGAGTTTGCCCACAGGCAGATGGAAGGGTCACAAGGAAAGATGTAGGTTGCTTCTGGAGACTGTGGCAGAGCCAGCCACCCACCCTTGGGCCCCATAGGGGTGGAGGAATGAAGGCACAATAATCCAGGATCCATTAAAGTGTGACTGATGCCATTCTTTTTGGATCTTATGACTGGATATCTTGCCTGTGGCAGCCATGAGACAGGGACAGACAGACCCACAGCAGGCTGCAAGCAATCCAGATTATAGCCCTCAGACACTGACCTCACTGTGGAATCTACTTTGCTGCCAAATTAATATTTCCATTTCACTAATGGGTGATCTCAGTTTATACCAATAACATATTTAATATGACAGCTTGTAAGAATTGCAAATGAAAGTCAAACTTGGAAGCTCAGTATAAATATCGACACACCCTGCTTTGAGCTGAAGTATTTTTTTTTCTTGCGTGTGTGTTCCTAAATAAGTTCACTATGAATAAATTAAGTAAAAAAAACATGCAATACATTTTAATTGTGTAAACATTGAGTTGCTGCTAAAGTTATATTCATATTGGTGGTAATTTTATGTTTTGTGGCTTAAGTATGAGATTCATTTTATTCATATATCAGTATGCCATATTGGAACATATCTTCCAATAATCATTTAGCAATACTCTGAATCTTTGTCTCTACCTGGCAGTTTTATCTGTATTCCCATATCTACCTGACTGCCTGATATTTTATAATGTCTCTACTTTTAAGAGAAGTCCTCTCAGCAGGATCAGAATTTGGGGATCTGCTTAAGCAGCTATAAAGTCGCATCCCTGTAAGCCTTGATAAAAGGGTTTTCGCTCCCCAAATCCTATTTAAGCCATACTGTGCTAAGTTGCCCTGAGGATAATTTCAAGCAGTGTGGAAGACACAGGGCCAGACGGTCAGTAGAAATGTCTTCTTAATGGTTAATGTCTCCACCTGCAGTGCCCCTGAACATTGTTAAGCTCCTGGTTATATTGATTGGTTGGCTGGTGGGGAGAGCACCTTCAGGCTATGGCATTTACTTGGGGCTGTTACTCCTTTTACTAGAAATGTGGCACCCCTCTGCTCTGAGGTTAACTGATTCTAAACTGTAAAGCACAGATTCTAACTCAATAATATGAAACACAGTCAGTCACATTAGTAATTTATGCTAGTTTGTTGTGATGATACATAAATGAGTGTAATAGGGTTTGCTTACATTGTGTAAGACAGATCTCTAGGTTAGCTTTAATACTTGTAGGAAAAACTGTTGCATTCTCATCACATCATTAGGCGTTGACCCCCTGACCCTAGACCCTGGGAGATCTAGATGTAACCTAGGGAACTGATGCAATGATGAGAATCTTAGGGGAACCCAATCTGAGAGTGAAGTCACTGGTGTAGATAATGCTAATTAACAGTCATGCAGTGAAACAAAATGGTTTAATTGTACTGGATTCATCCCGTGCTGAGCTACAAAGACTAGGGGGAGGTTACGCTTCCAAATGTAGCTTATTGTAATCCTCCAGTAATTACTGAGCCACATCTTCTCATGGGAGCAATGGGGCACACAAGAGGAGTGGACTTTACAAAATGATACAACCAAAAGTTCCCCAAGAAGCTGCACAAACTAATTACATGGCAATCAAATCATGCATATTTATGTAGTCCATACAGAGCTGGCTGAGGTAGTAGACAACTTTGAAAGTCCATGTCAGTGGGGCTGAAAGCCTTGACTGGTTTATGAGACCTTGTATCTCAGAAAGAGCTATGATGTTTTTTATAAGGCTTGCCCATGCCACAATGGCCTTTCCTTTCTGGCCTTTTCGGTGCCTTGAAAATGTTACGCTTCTATTCTCCCTCTGAAGCCACAGAAAGCACACTTGGCCAAGCTGGCCCTTTCTGGCTTTTGACAGGAAGCTCATGATTTTAAATGTACGGCTCATGCATAATGAATGAGCCTGAACAGGATGTGAGGGCAGTGCATCCAGAGAGCACCTGGGCCAAACAAAGATGCCCTTTCTGCCATGGGATTTGTGCCCTGGTACCCGCTGTCACCAGTGCCCTGCTCACACCCAGCTGCAAAGCATTCAAGCTCACCATGCACATTCATCTCATCAAAGTTGACTCCAAAAAGTGACACTGTCCACTCAGACATAAAGAACTCTTTATAGGGTTATTAATGATAGACTGAAAGCTGTGGACAAATGTTTTGGGAACAAGTTTGCTACTGTGTCTGAGTTTCACTTTGTTTTGTCCCATGATGCTTTGGTAGGGATGTATTCCACTGGTATGGTAGAGCAATATTATGAGTGTTGAATGTGTCAGAGATTAGGAAGTGCCTCAAACTATCACAGTGTTTTAAAAGTCCAGTATCTGCATTTTTTGAATGCCATTCACTCAACCTTCCTTCAGCAACTGCAAAGTTGTACAGGGAATATCTTAAAATTATTCCAGGCCTTTAGTGATAGGAGATCAACAAAATTAATCTCAGAATTGACCCCTGCACATGACACAGTCTTGTCTGGTCTTGTTGTATAGACAATGCAAATGAGACTGAAAGGAATAATAAGGAATAATTAGCATCGTCTGGGATTTCATTTAGCTTCAGTCTGAACAGATGATAAATGCTTAATATATGCAACTCAAAAGACAAAAAAAGTCCTGGTAGCTATAAACATCACCACAAGACAACAATTTATCTGTGAGCGTGTGTGTGTGCATTTGTGTATGTATGCGCAGAGCCAGCCGACTTGGCATAGAATGACCCAGTGGCATTGTTGCAGTGTGTGCAGCCTCAAGCATGGCAAGATTTATGCCGATGGGGGTGTGTTGGAATCCAGGCTCCCTCATCCAGCCCAGCTGCATAGAGAACAAAACCAAAGGCCCAGCTGCAGATATTAGCATGGGCAGCCCCTCTCTCTCTCTCTCTCTCTCTCTCTCTCTCTCTCTCGCTCTTGCTTTTTGCGGTCCATGTGCCCCTATCCCACAAGTCTGTCACATGCCCACAGGGCTTTTGTGCCTGACTCTGTTATTATGGTAATGTTTCAGCCCACAAGGGAAAAGAAAAAGAAGAGATGTTAAAAGTTGATTGCAGACAAAATTGAAAGAGAGAAAACCAATAGGAAACAAAAACATGACAAAATACAAAAGAATTCTTAATTAATTATTGAGTTCCTATCGGAAAGTCAGGTCGGTCTTACCAAACAAAAACACTACCATACTTGCATTAACACTCATATGCACATGCACACGGCCCCATATGGAATGCAAACAAGCCTGCTTTGTTGTTTAACTTACATAAGGACTGGCTGGACTTGTTTAAGGGTAAATAGCTTTTAATGTGAACACATTATGTGGTTGTGCAGAAATGTTTTGTCTTTTATTTTTATGCAAGCTCTTTTCCTTCCTGATTTTGATCTGTGGACTTCAAGAAAATATTACACATGACAGTGATCCTATGGCATAAATTCAATTACATTTAAAAAAAAAATTAAATTAAGTTTTTTTTTAAGTTTTATTAAGTTTCAAATAAAAAAGAAAGAAAACAATCATAGTATTTCACATTTTAAGCTTAAGGCCTTATAATATCATAGAATGAAACTCAGCATTTCCATTTAATGTTGAGACAGTGGGAAGAAGGTAGAAGTCTTCAGCAGAACCATGCTCAAAGCTGTCTGCCTCAACTGGTAATGGTGATGGGAAAGTGAAGAGAGAAAAGAAGAGCGTGGAGAAACTTCAAACAATATCATAACGAACACTTGACAGGTCAGTGGGACCAGTAACCACAGATCAGGAACACATGGGTCTAGAGCTGGACAGAAAGACACAAGGAAAATATCATGGAGACTAAAAAAAAAAAAAAAAATAAAGATGAAAAAAAAAAAAAACAAAAACAATAAACAAAT
>VUQH01040876.1:15068-31914 GCA_015106775.1 Etroplus canarensis
GAATGATGAATAAAATAGTGGTTTGTATATCCATGAAAAGTGCAGCTAAAGAGACATAGCCTAAATTTGACAGGATATGATGACTTTTTTCTCTTGTAATTAAAATGTTACTATTAGGAGCTATAAGGCATCAGTTACCAGAGGAAAAAGAGGGGAACCCAAACAAAATTACATTATATTTTCTTTCTTTTTAGAGCTTTTTCTGCTCTAACCAAGTCTAGAATGTGCCATTAAAACACGAAACTTGCGGAAGGGGCAGAGAAGTTTAGTACCAGCTTAACTGACAAAATAGTGTAAATGAAATGCACATCTGCTATTATTATCATTCTTACCTGCCCAGGGTGTTTAGAGTTTTTGTGTCTGTGTGCATGTGTATGCGCATGAATGTTTGGAGGTCTCTTTCCCCACAGTCTAGTCTAAAACTTACATTTTGAGATGCAGATGCAGATAAAAGACTAAGCCTCTTGCTTAATACCATTTCCACCGTCATATATTGCCTTTTCAGACAAGCTGTCTAAGGATTGGTTTTTAGCAGACTCCTTCACAAACACGCAGAAAAAATTTGTTATAAAGCCAAATTACCCACTGTTGTTTTGCAGGTTTGAGACCTCACTTGCGCCTCTACAACTCCACTGTATTACAGTGGTCAGATAGATGTGTACTTGCTCCCTAAAAAGAAAAGAAGAAATAAAACAGCTGCTGTTAGATAAAATAAGAGTCAATGACCTATATTTGGTTGCCTGACTTCACTTGTAGGACATGGCATTTTCCCATTTTCAGCATAATCATAGAGTCAGAATGAATGTATTTAAATGCATGTTCACAGTCCAGCATTTTTTTTTCACATGAACATGTACGAGTGTGTTACAAGAAACACATTCAAGCTCAGACATACGTTTTTGTCTTTTTTTAGACAGGAAAAAAAATTTCTCCTACATTAATTAATACTTTTTTGAATAAATATATTCTGACAGGTTTTATTCTAGCTAACCACTTTACCCTAGTGTACAGTAGCCAGATATTTAAACCTAAGCAATACAATTAGATTAAGCAATTACGTGTGTCACTCACTCACTGTTTATTGACCTTAGATAGGCCACAGGGATAGTGTAAAATTCATGTTTTAAAAGCATACATTTGCTAAATTCAATCCATTTCCTAATTGAGAAGTATTTATCTATTGGCGTCAGCGGGGGACACTTAAGTCTTGTGGGGCAACATTTGTCAAAATAAATTTTTCCATGTTTGGCTAGTGGAAAGTGACAAGTGTGTATTTGATAAAACCTGATTTGTTTACCAGCTGAGCACTTATACCGACAGGCTCACTGAGTAATGACGACATGGACAACAGTCAAATGCATGTTAGGATGCAGTGTTACTCTCAGTGTGTATATTGGAATAATACCAAAGTCCAGGATGTCCATTATAGTCTGTGCAGGTGTTGGACGTAGGGTGAATTTGACTCTCATAGTACCTCATCAGTCCTACCATACCAATCTAGCATATTTGGTATAGTACTGGAGTGTTTGTTTATATTTGTTTTATTCATAGTGATACAGTCCTGACTTTGGCCTTTGTTCTTATTTGCTGCTGCTCTTTAGACTCCCAGGCTATAACAGGAATCTCCTTAAGCAGTGTATAGAACTGATAAGAAACCACACAATGTCAGCATCTCATCACTAATGGCCCTGTAGAATAATACCTGATACTTCAATAGAAACCTCATATTTGAATCATTTTTGGTGTATATTTAGATTTGGCCTCATAGAGATATATTGCATGTGTGCTAATGCAGTGTAAACTACATTTTAAACCTTTGACTTAATTGCATTAATTTACACATTTACCCTTCAAGCAACAGGTCCCTGGTTCGATTCCAAGTGGGGAGACAAGCGCCTGTCACCATAGAGGGTTGCGTCAGGGAGGGCATCTGGTGTAGACCACTGCCAAATTACCAATGCAGATTAATCCTCTGTGGCGACCCCTTGGGGAAAATACAAGGGAGCAGCTGAAGGCACTCACACACACTTAACTGATCTGTTTTCTGCTCTTTCTTTGGAACTCCATGCTTTTCCACTGAAGTTAGCCCACTGAGTGCCAGAGTAAGTACAGAAATGTGCAAGAGGCCCTCCAGCTTTTTTTCTGCTATGCCTCACAATATCTGGTGTATTTGCACAGCTTATACCTAGTGATTAAATATTTATACCTTAAACAAATACAAAAAGAGAAGGCTACAATAAAGCCAAGGAAGGAATTGCACAATTTTGCTGTTGATTTTCTTCCTTGTAACAGTTTTGAAAGAGCCTCTATTGCATTAGATAGCATTTAATAGGCTGACTGTTGTATCCAAAAGGGCATCATTGGGATGTTAGTCCATCAAAAACAGTCAACAATGTATCACCTCATAGCGTGTATGAAAATAAATAATTGCAATTTACCATGGAAGAAACACAATATGGGATTCAACCTTGAACTAAATTGTTTTAATCACCTGCATTTTACAAAGGTGAATTGTACCAAATAATGCTTAGAGCTTTAAAAAATAAAGTTCCAGTGGTCACAAATACAAGCGTGATCAACAAAGCCTACCTAAAATCCAAAAACATATGGAGGACTGACCATTAACCTACCTTTTCACTCAGGAGGACAGTTAAACAGGAGGAGATTTACTGCTCTAATCAAAGCCCTGCCAACTGCTGGAAATCGACCGTGAATGACGTCATCAACCTGTCCTCACACTGATGGTTTAATTTATAAAATATGTGAGATGCTTAGGCAGGAAAAAAGCAGTTTTACAGTCCTATACAGAGTGTGCAATGTGAAATCCTCATCTAATCTGTTGTTTGTATCCTGCTTTCCATTGGTCATAGTGATTCTCAGGCAAAGTAAACTGTTTTGTTTTGGTTAGACATGGCCTGCTCCTTCAATGATTACTTCTCTTAAATGCAGGCCATTCTTTAAAAGTTAGGGAGAGGGGGGTGTTAACACAAGTAGATCAGCTTATTTACAGCATGTACAATAAAATCTTAATTCACAACTCCTGTATGTAAAAAAGGTCAGGTTGGTTACAGCTAATTTACTTTTGTGTGTTCTATTTTCTTAATATGAGATTAAAAAAAAATCAAAGTCTTTTGTGCTACACTTTGCAGTATTGTTTCCCAGATAGTGAAATCACATTTTGTATATCACCTCTGTCTGTGATGATCAGTGTCAGCATAATATCATAATCAGAATCAGAATGCTTTATTAATTCCAGGGGGTATATTGCATCCTGTTACCTTACCCACCTAATGTAATTGCATTCAACTGTGACCCAACAACCTAACATTGCGTATAGTATCCTTATTAGGACAGTGAATTATGCTGAGATGTTGGCTTATGTAGAGGTGAATTTTATATTTTTAACTAGCTATTACTTGATAAAGTATTTCAGGTGATGTTGTGGGAGTAATGTGAATGTATACTCCCTTGTCAGTGCAAAAACTACCTCTAACTAAATGAAAGAAAAATGAAACACAGAGTGGAAATTTAAATAAATAAATAAATAAATAAAAATCCTAGAAAGATTTGTGCATGTGCACACGTGCTGATCAACTACATCAGAATCTCCTACAAGCGAGTTCTGCAGCTTCTTATTTCAAAATGTTTAACTACAATTACGCACTGGGGCTGCTGTCTGAGACATCTTGCATTCAGAAACCCTTCCTATGAAGGCATCTCTTAAGAAATGTTAAGCGCACAGTTTGCTGGCTTTGCAAGAAGCCACACTTGACCACCATTTACTGAATCAATCCCAAGTGACAACCTACTTTCATGAAGGAGCAAAGGACATTACAGAGCTGAGTCATTTTCACATATTAATTCCAACTCTGAAAGCCAGCTGGAGCCTATCCCAGCTGTCATCGAGTGTGAGGTAGGATACATCCTGCATAGGTTGCCAGTCTCTTGAGGGAGCTCTCAGACAGTCTGTTCACTGGGATGTGCAATGAAGGTAGTCCCTCCATTTTTACAACAGGCCCCGGGGTCCACACCAAAGCAGTTTGACTCACAGTGGCCTCTTCTGGCTGACAGATGGTCATCAAGTTTATCATGGAGGTGGGTTTGGGGTTCCATCTGGTAGCGACTTGTCCCTCAGTGCAATGAGAACCTTGCCAAAAGCCTGGCATAGCAGTTGTGGTCCACCAGTCTTTAGATACCCAACTCTCCTCCCCTGACACAGGGGTTTTTAATATTTCCACCCTTTCAACTGACCCCTCTTCTCTGGGTTGGGGCCTGAACAGGATTGAGCACTAGGGGGTTTTTCCAATCCCTTTTGATACCCCTGTCTTTGGTGGTGGCAATTAAATACTGTAAGAGTATTGAAGTTAAGCAGCACACCTGGCTAAATGGCAAGTGAAAGGGGGATTTAATTGTGGCATGCTAAAAATCATTTGATGATTATATTGCTACATTTGATTGGCTCACCTGTATTTGCAAGAGGAAAACATTTGAGCATGAATATTGCGCATATTAAAAAATTACATTATACTTGTGAACAGTGAGGGCATATGTTTAAGTTCTGAACTTGTATAATTGAAGTTCATAATTATTCTATGAATGTTACTTTTCAGAGTATATAGGTCCACTCTGGTTTCATGATTATTTCTATGAATATGACAAACTTGGTAAAATTTACAACATGAACTCAAAAGACTCTCAGAACAGTCTTTGTTGTTTTTGTTTTTAAATCACATTGTCCAGTAGCTTGACTTTTGTTCTCCTTTAAACCGAAGGTTTGTTAGTCATTTGGAAGATTTTCTTTTTTTAGAGTAAGTCCTAGCAGTTAAATTAACCAGCTTTGTTTATTTATTATTTTTGTCATAAATTATTCAAAAATGATTGATTTTTTTAATGCATTTTAAGGTTAATAACCGAAATGATAATAGTTTTTATCAGTTAGCATACCAAAGCATATCATATGATTTATAAATGGAACATATAGTCACATATATAACATTATGTAGATTTTGAGCTGAAATCTATCAACAGTTTATTGTTTAGTGTTATCCCAGGATAAGTCTGATTATGATGAGTATGACACTATGAATAATCTCATTTTTATATTTTAAATACCTACAAAAGTGTAAAACATAAAGGCAAAAGAAACTCTCTTTAGTCAGAAGTGTGTGATTGGGCTCTCAACAATGATTGTGCTCTGAATAGCCTCACAAAGCCCAGAACCAGTTTGTTTAAACCAAATGAATCCAAGCGTGGAGGCAGGACACTGAAATTGCAGGCCTCCTGAAAGGTGATCTGGCAGCAGAACCACAGTCTAAGGACTGAGGTTTACATAGAATAAATAAAAATAATGAAGAACAAAATAACAGTGTTGAGTGCCAAAAAAACACTTACCTTGTTTTTTGTTCCTTATGTATTTATTACTATTTTAAACATGCACACAACAAATAGTTAGTTGAACACTTAGATTGATATTTCCGAAACTAAGCTAACAAAAAATTATTTGCAGGTAAACAACTTGAGAGCTCCAATATATGTGATGTAAATATTTTAAAAAGGCTATTTGATTATCATTGTGACTTCAATCTTTGTCCATTAGACAATTAGACATGACAAACTTGTCCTGCATGTCTGCACCAGCAGTGTGGTAATCAGCAATGTCTGTGAACACCACAGTATAGATTTCAGACCTGGACTGCTGAGGACTTCCATGACTCACATGTGGCACGGAACACCTCTGCCAGGCCTGTCAGATCCTGTTCCAGGCAACTGCTGCTTAAATGAATCCTGATTGGCTATTTGGACAGGGAAGTGTGCAAAAGGTTGACGTGCAAGAGATTGAATCACTGTTGCGCCCCTATTTCACACTGTAGAGAGAAACAGTAAGGGAATGAAATATAATCCATAAGCTACATGAAATCTGTGGTGATGCTTTTGAATTTTTGATTAGCACTTATAAATTCAATGGTAATCTTTATTTCAATCACAAATTATTTTGATATGATCTATGCTACTGAAGGCCTGGTAATTGCTCATGTCTGAATGTTTTTACTATTAAGTCTGGTACATGATGGATCACTTTGGACATAATGACTTCACCTTAGCTTTTCCAGAGTTTTTTTTCCTAACAGGTGTCCTATATACTGACATATAAAAGTCAACAAACCACACATTTAGGAGCTATTTCACTAGACGCATTCTGAAAATAACATCAATAGCTCTGTAAAAGCAATTTTGTAGTATTGTAAGTATAGGGGATAAATGAATCTGACATGCATGTTTAACTTACAGTGCACAATCCTCATCTATTCTCTCCCAGGTTGCAGTTAGATACAACCAACACATTTTAAGAATTGTTGAAAAATATTTAACCCACAGGGGCCTTGATAGAAAACTATATGGCACAGCCCATCCTATCAACCAGACATGGTCTGATTGAAAATCTTCAATGGGGAAGCTGCCTATTCAAATGAGGAAACAATACTCTAGACCTTGATGACACAAAGAGAGAACAAACATGTTCACACCCTTGCTTCTTGCAGAGTGCATCATATATGATTCTACAGAATCATACAAAGTACCTACCTGTCAGCTGAATAAGGGATGTGCAATCCTTGTTATGGAAAAAATTAGTGTTGCAGTCCCTCCAGAATTTTTTCTTCCGTTAGGAATGCTTGTCATTGTTCAAGTTCTGCCACATGCTCACGTAGTGTGTGGTCATGTTTACATGAGCCAGACAGAAAACAATAGTACTGGCACATCTACACTTGAAAGGCTGGCTTTTCTTGTTAGGGCTGGCGTCCACTAGAGTGCCGACAAGATTAGGAAGGGTTGCGGAAACAAATTATGTCATTTCAGCATACTTTCCGCGCCAGACGCGGAAACAGTGTGCGAATCATCGATTCCTGAGACAATACTACGAATCTCTGCATATTGTCTGCAGGCACACGTGGGAGAATCCTAGAAATCAGTCGGGAATGCCACGGAAAATGCTGATCGTAGCAGGACAGCAGGGATACATCTAGGATCACACCAGAAGTGATAAAATCATGGACTAGGACAATCAGGATGACTTTCCGACAACTATTTAGATATGCGGACAATATGAGGAAATAATGCAAGGTTATAAATTCAGCGCTGATTTTGGGCTTTTTCGTCAAATTGCCTCTGTGCACATCTGTGCACTTCATAATATCACTTCATACTATGCACTTCATAATAGGTCTTTTATTGACAGTTCCTATCACTCCCTCCAGGAAATACATGTCACCACAATTCTTCAGTTACTGATAGATTTATTCTCTTAATGGAACTTGTAACATCACCATCATCAAATCCACCGCCAAACTGTGCAAAATGCATGACAATGTGCAAAATAAGCATGCATTTATATCACACAGACGGCACAAATTAAACAATAAATATGCGCGATCCAGCATAAAACGTATAAATAAACATACCTCGCTGGCTGCACACAACCAAGAGGGAATGAGTCCACTTGCGTGACAAAAGGTCTTCAGCAGAAAATGTATAATCCATGTCAACTTGAAAAAAATAGCACTTAATGTTAATTCCCGGCAGAAAAAATGTGCAACAAGTAAAACATGTCCCCTGCAACACAAAGTGAAAACACACTTCCCAGGTTTCCATATAGTGCCAATGCAAAAACGAAGTATTCATAAAATGAATCACATAAAATGTATGTAAACAAAAATGTATATCAACAATGACATAATTATTATGGCAGTTACAGTTCTGAAACAATGACAATAATATAACAATCACAATCAAGTCACAAGATCACCACAAAGTGATCATGTACACTACATCACAGTACTGTGTGAAATGTTTATCAGTCCCAGAAAGTACACCACAGTTCTGTGTGTCACAAAATAGCCCTGCATAACGTTCACCATTCACAGAAACGAAAGCACAGTTCACTGTCCTCAGTCCTGCTTGCCCTACTGGTTGTCATCAGGACCACGGAGGCTTTTGGGAGCGTTTGCAGAAGTGGCAGAAGTGTTAAGGAAAGGCGGGATGTCCGCATGACAATGCAGACAAGTTGCCAAAAGTGTCAGGAAGTTCAATTCCGCGTCCTTCCGAGTCCAAATTTTGGTCGAGACCAAAATTTTGCCCTCTCCCGAAGGCGCAGAAACGCCGGGAAGTGTTCAGGAATGATAAAGACAGTGAAAGGAAGCTTTCAAGAATATGCAGAGAGGTTGCGAATTTGCTAAATTCACATTCCGCGTCTTGTCAGCGCCCTAGTGGTGTCACGTCGGTCATGTGCAGAACTCAAACGCAAGACGCTGGCGTAAAAGTTAACAGTCTTTATTAACAATAATGCAAGGGGGCTGCACGCTGGAGCGGAGGCAGGGCAGAGCCGGCAGGAAGGCTCAGCAGCAGACAGGTGTAACGAGAGCTCGGCCAGAGCTCGAAAGAAGGCGAAGAAGTGAAGAGGAAAAGGCTGCTGCGTCTCAAGAGCGAGGGAAGGCAGCAGCATCAGGAATCACACTCAACGATCTGGCGACGAGCAGAGCTCGCCACAGGCTTGAGAACAGCTCTCCAGTTCGCAGGGTGGATGAGCGACAGGTGTGGCAGCCAGGACTCCCAGGTGAGCCCCGCAGGTAATTAGGTCAGGGCTGCCACACCTCCTGGAGAGTGACAGGGGGAGAGAGAGAGAGAGAGAGAGAGGAGAGAGAACACACAGACAAAACAAACACAAAACACGTGACAGGCCGACCAGGAGGCGGAGGTCATGACAAGTGGACGCTAGGTTTTAAGAGGGATGGAATGTGGAAATACATTTATGGTATCTGAATGCATCCAGATACCAGGACACATTCAGTTAAATTTTTCAGAGTCAGTTCTGTTGTATTTGTATAGTATCGAACGGCAGTATGTCACATGAAGGCCCCTAACATATAGTAGTAATGTCAAGAGCTTTAAATATATAGAGAGAAATCAGTGGGAAGGAAAAAAGCTCACATATTTTAGGACAGTACCCTTCTATGATGACTTGTTTGGTGTTGTCTGATGGATGGATGTATGGATGTATGGATGGATGGATGGATGGTGATCAGGTTTGTGCATGAAGCCTGTGTCACTCAAACAGGTGATGGTACATATGCAAAGTGGAGCATGCAGACATAGTACAAAGTCAGGCTCAGTAATTTCTGACAGGAGAAAGATAATGTATAAATGCTAGATTTTCTTATTTAGCATCATTATCTTAATGAAGTTGGAGATAAGCATGTGTAGTCTACACTATAACAAGCAGCTTGACAGCTATTACTTACCCCTGAGGTCAGTTAATGGAGAAAAGGAGGAAGAACCAAAATTCCAAAACTGAAACAAGTCAAAGTAAACTAACAAAAAATTGCCATGGGATGAAGAAACAGACTGTTTAAATTCTGAAGTTTTATAATGGTACAGGGTAAAACTGTCACTCACCACTTAAAATAATTGGACTTTTAGTCTCAGTTGTAATCCCAGTGATATCGCTTCTAAATGAAAAAAATTTGTGTAAAATTAATCCAAAAAAATAAGTGAAAAATATTTTCTTCAAACTGGATTTCATTCTTTGTATCTTTCTCCACTTTAAATAGTAACCTCAAGCAGCAGGGCAGATGCTACACCACCTGCTGATTTAGGAATTAGATAAACTAGTAGAGTTAGAACAAAGAACCAGTTTTACATTTTTCACTTTGAATATAAATTATGGGCTACCTGTTTAGCCTTTGTTAAGTTCAAATGTTTTAATCAGTTAAGAATTTCTGTTGTTTCTTTATTAATCTATCATATGCAGGTTCTCCTTTCGTGAAATTCTAGATTTGCAGTTAAAAGTAGCACCCTGGTTGTTACCATTTGTGAGGTCAACGGGGTGAATCAGAAGTGATAGGAAAATGAAACAATATTTCCAAGATGTGAAAACCTGAAATAGAGGAAAGGCTAAATAGCACAAATGTATTGTTTTGACTTTTTTAAGACTACTGTTAACATTTTTAATGTACACTATAAAGATTTAATTTCACATGCTTACTAAAGTTTTGTCCCAGTTTTTTCCTTGCAAATCCTAAACACAATATCTGTACAGGAAATGTCTTTTGGTACAACTTCCATGCCAATCTTTAAACACATTAATTAATTTGTATATTTACATTAGGCAAACCATTAAGGTGCCCCATGTTAATTAGACACTTACAACAACATAGGTTTTCAATGAAGCATGCATCCACCAGTCTTCTTCAGACTGCTGTTTATCTTATTTGTCACTGTGATGTTTATACCAGCCAAAGCCAATAAATGTATTTTTCATTTGTTTCAACAGTGCTCAGTGTAAAGTAAACACATTTTTTCCATGCATTTGTTTCACTGGATCAGTGAGACTTTTTTCTGTAATTATACTGAAAAAGTGTGCAATGATGTCCATGTCCTCTTAGAGGCCTATCTGCCTGCCGTAAAGCATCTATATGTGGCTGAAATGCAGTATGAGGAAACAGGCAGATTTCTGTTTATTTAAATTTAATTTGGGGATATAAGTTTGGATGTTCAATATTGTTTAATATGTTCAATATTGTGCTAGAATATAGATGTTTGCTATTGTGACTTCTTGTTCAATTTTATTCAAGGGACCTTTCAGATTTCCTGCCACCAACACTGGTTGGGTTACACCAAAGATGTATGAAGATTATTATCATCCGGTGATCAATCAGAGTAAATAAGACATCTTCTATGCACAGGAAATGCATGCATTCTACATGAACTGAATGGTTAAAAACCCCAGGACAGCTAAGGATAAGTGGTCCTTTCTCTGAATGGAAAAAATGAGGGAAAGTTAACAAGTATTGTTTGGTCTTCAATCTGTCTTCAAGAGAGACAATGCCTCTTTGATTGTAACCCCGAGATTCAAGTTCAATGCCAAGGAATCAATAGTCTGTGGTTCAGGGGGCCCCAACTGCCAGAGGTCAAATGAGTGGGAGGGTACACTGTGTGAGTGAGGCAAAAATAGGAAGTAGATGTGTTTCAAGGTTGTATAGAAGTGCTCTCCCTCTGGGAATAAATAAATGAATAAAAGGTTATGTTGTTATAACTGATAAGGTTGTGGCAACACATGTAGAATTCATTAGTTATAGGTCAATTAACACACAAACAAAAAAGTAGTAGCTTATTATCCTAATAAGTCATATTTTGCTAAATCTTTACAATATATAGTAAGGTCCATAAATATTTGGATAATGACACAATTTTTGTATTTTTGCCTCTGTACATCACAGTAGATTTTATATCAAGCATTAAAAATGTGATTAAAGTGTGGCCTTTCAGCTTTAGTTCAAAGGGTTTGAGAAAATAATTGTATTAACTTTTTAGGAATTACAGCCATTCATATACACAATGCCCATTTTCAGAGGTTCAAAAGTAACTGGACAAACTTACATAATTTACAATATAAGGATTGTTTTTAAGGCTTGGACAAAAATGCTTTGCAGCAAGTCTAGAACATAAAAAACATCACCAAATGCCATGTTTCCTCACTTGAGATGTTCCACCAGGCCTTTACTGCAGGCGCCATCAGTTGCTGTTTGTTTATGGATCTATCTTCCCTCAGTTTTGTCTTCAGCAAATAAAAAGCATGTTCTATTGAGTTTAGATCAGGTCAAGGATTTTTCCATTGATGAATATCCCCTTTCTTTGGACTGTTAAACTACTGGGCTCCTTTTACAGTATTTTTAGGTCATTATCCATTTGCACTGTGAAGCAATGTCCAATCAGCTTGCAGCATTTGCTTAAACTTGAGTAGAAAATATAGCCCCGTACACTTCAGAATTCAGCCTGCTACTGTACTTCTATCAACAGTCACATCATCAGTAAACACTAGTGACCCAGGTTGAAACGTTGCACTTCAGTCACATCTTGGTTAGTTGATATAAAATAGTTCTTAGAAAAATATAAACAGTTATGTTGTCCTTCCTATACTGATAAGATTGTGTAGCTAGTTCCTTCTAAAACTGCGTAGCCTCTTTGTTTGCCTGACCAGGTGTCTTCTGTTGGTCTCACTAACTGTTACACTTTGTGTTCAGTCCAGAACACAGAATGATAACTTTGCGCTTCTGTTGACAAACTGGCATAAAGTAGTATGCTTTAAAACACATCACTGGAAATTCATTTTAAAAATTAATAAATAACACAAGTTTATAAGGCCTGATTTTCTGTAGCTTCATGCCTTGCATAAATATGATCCATACAATAAAGGGTGCAGCCCCATAATGAATTACTCATGGCTGTCTGGAGGATGCATCATCTGAGTATTAACTGAGACAACAGCCTATTGTCTGTGTCTGAGAGGTGTTGGCCCTCTGCTGACTGAACTACTGTCTAGAAGATGTATTAAAAATAAAAAAAATAAAAAATGTGATAACTGTGTTGTCACGGACTGTCGTCATAGTGTCAGGTGTGGACCCCAACGTAGGACTTGTAGACAGGCAGGTAAAACTCAGAAGAGCTTTATTTAGCCAGCAAAAACACAATCACAGTTCACAGAAACAAAGGAAGAGATCAGGACTGCTCGGGTGATGACAGGGAAGGTATGATTTATACATTTATGATACTGACCTACAACACAGTTATTTAATAGTACATATGTATTTCTACAAACATTACCAAATAAAAAGAAAAAAAGGGAGAAAAGATAAATGTCCACTATGGGTTGTGCTTTCCCAAATAAAAGGCATGTAAGAACCTGATCACACACAGATTTTACAGATGAAGGTATGTAGAAGGGTGAGTACATTAACCTAAGTTTAATTACAGTGTCTATGTAACAGTATCGTCATTCACCCACATTTTGTGTAAATGCAAAGACTGGTCTATGAGAAAATTAGCTATTTTTTCGACATGATGTGTAATGTGCGACAAGAAGAATTTGTGCAGGAAACTGTCAGCGGACTAATAGAGTGCTGAATATGAATACAGAGTGATTTTTTTCACCTAAACATGGGCCCAAATCTGACTTGTTGCCACAAAGGAAGCCACAGTATATTCTCAGCACACCCACCTTCTAACTAAATACAGGGTCAGACTGAAATTTTAATTTGTTTTAACAACTAGATCAGAGGATTCTGTTGCTATTATAGATTAAATACACCATTCTGCATAAAAAGCTGAGTGAGGCATGAGAATGTGTTTGTATTACTAATCTATGATCTAAGAATCCCGAATAGGGTTTATTTTTCTGAGATGTTTGTCACCAGTGACACAAATTCGCTGTACTTACAGTTGTTCGTCTTGCTGCCTTTCTTTATGGCAATCCCTCTTTGTTTTTTTACAGCCTGAAGAATACTCAGATAATAAGTTTAGTGCCCACACTTGGATAAACTTTGTGGGACTTGTGGAGGAATACTTCATTGCACTGTCATCTCAAAGGGGAAATGTAAAACACATGAACATGAAAAGGCTGTAATTATTGTCTATAAGCTGTGCTGAGGTTGAGGAAGGTATACTATGCATTGGGGGTACTGTGGAATTTATAGTATATACTGAACTAATGTTTCACTGGTTCAGTGTTTTACAGCTATGGGTTAAGATTATAGTCACATAAAATTCAACACTTATACATAGTTTATCTAAGATATTATTAAAATCTGTGATGTGACTAATTAAATTCCTTTCTGGACCTTAGTTATCTTTATCTTATACAAAGTAATACATTTGCAGTCACAGCTTTTTTATATAAATAACATATATTTATATATATCACATCGTCAATTATTTTCATGAAGTTACTTCCCTAAGAGAGTAGAGTTATAGCTTGGGCCTTGTGTTGACATGTTAATTATACTGAAAGGAAAACAAAACTTGTGTTGGCACAGAATGTGGAGAAAGCCTAAGTGAGGCTCAGTAGGAAAACCAGCTCACAGACTTCCAAGTCAACATGTATTCCTAAGAAGAGGCATGAGGCATGTCATCAGTAAAATTAATAAATATGCAAAATTCTAAAACTTTTTAAATGGTAAAAGACTTTTTTCTCTCTTCTTTTCTTACTTTTTTTTGGGGGGGGGCTTAATAATGTGTTATAAATAATGTTAAGTGCAACATTTGTGGTACAAGAAAGCACATCACTGTTGTTAAAATCAAAGATTTATGAATGATGCACTTCTAAAACATTTTAAAACTTGATTAACTTGATTTAATAAAAGTGAGGCACAGTGTAAAGAAGTGTCCCTGTAGTTTATTGGTTTATACAATCTCTGGTTCAATTCTGGATAGGGACACAAGCCCCTCTCACCATGGAGGGTTGCATCAGGAAGGGCATCTGGCATAAATCTTTGATTGAGATGCTGTGGCAACCCCTTGGGGAGACAACAAGGGAACAGCCAAAGGTACATCTTCAACACATAGTATGAAATCTATTTTACACAAGTTTTCTGGTCTTTTTTTTAAAAATTTTATTCTATTCTATTTCTGTTTCTGTATTATTATTATTTATCTTCAGATTTTATTGTATATAATTTTTATTTTATCTTCAACTTACTTTGTTTGCATTTATATGCTTAACTGTGCAAATTGAGCTGGCACTATGACAAATTTCATTGCCATAATAATGTACGTTGTTACATGGTATATGACAATAAAGGATCTTGAAATCTTGAAATCTTGTAAAAGCATAGGCCACCAAAAAACAGATAAGAAAAAGTGCCATGCAGATATGGCAGAGATAACGTAAAGTTGATCATTTAATGCCAAGGTTTCAGAAAATGCATGGTTTGACATACAGCAGATTAAAATTTATCATGTGCATTTATTACACATAATTGCTGTGTGAAACATAATTACTAGAACAGTTTTTTCTCATCCCCTTATGCTTCTTCACTGAAGGTTGTACCAAATGAATGAAGACTCTAAATGAGCTTTCTTCCTTTTTCTTTATCTGACTCATTCACACCAGGAATGCAAGAGACATTTTTCTGTGCCAGCAGAGACTAATAACTGCCTGATGTTTATGTAAAGAAGGGGTTTATCAAAATCGGTGCACCAAAGGTTGTCTGATAAAAGCCAGACAGGGAAATTAGTCAAGTGGATGAAAAAAATATTAAGGTAACAAAAAGCATTATGCATTTATTTTGGAAAACAATGCAGATACTTCTATTCATCATATTTATGATAATCTTTCATTTGAATTTATCAATATCTTTCTCAATACATAAGTACATTTTTTGTTTTCTTTTTGTTTGTTATTGTAAAATAAATTAGGTTCATAAAATATCCCTGATCAATTCATTTTGTTGTTTTTTAACATTTTTGTTATAGTAGTAGTGGCAACATTTGCTTAAAATCAGTTTCACAGCTATTCTTTGAGAGATGAGTATGAGTTTTGAAATTATTTTCTCTTATAGCTATAACACTGGAAATTATGATATTATTTTGTTTTATTTAAGATGTTCTCCTGAAAATTACCTGGATCCCCTAAAAAATGTTTTATCTATTGCAATTTACACTTATTGTCAGTTTACTAGTAGTAAACAGAAACCATATCACAACTTTAGGTAACTGACTGGCTTGAAAGAAAAAGCCATTATTAAGTAACCCCTTAGAACAGTACAAAGCCTATATGTTATTCATTTCCAGTTTGGTAAAATGTTTGCAAAGAGTTTGGGGTAGATATCAATTTACTTATTCAGACTTGGTATAAGATTACAAATTTGGCTTTGTTTAATCCTTACTAAGGAGTCATGCAGGTGATATTATCTGATCATTCTGACAGGCAGTTTAGATCTATATATCACAAAGATCTGAGAGGCTCCTTGGATGAGAGAAGAGAAGACTAGCCCTGCCTAAAAGATAAAGCCATAATCTAGGGATCAAAGAGACACATTCCTGGATAGTCAGACTTGTCTACAGACATGCTCTTCGACCATTCACCTGCCTGTGGAGTTTATCTACCTGCCTGTTCCATATATGTCCACCGTTTAATTCTGTTTAAAACATGAAATAAAGGAGGGATGTATATAGGCTTCATCCAAAAACAAAACTAAACAGACGTTTGGAGGAAGTTTTAACAAAATTTCCATTTCTTTTTCTCTTTTTTGCATTGTTTTAAAAGCTTTCAGCAGTTTTGCAGTTTAAGCCACTGCAAAAGGACAAAAAACTGTTATAATTAAAATAAACAACTGTGACCACCAAAGGTATGTTCCTGAAAGTTCCTCATGTATGCTAACCTGACCTGACCTGATTTGATGTGAGGCTGGATGCCATAGTCAATTTGTGTTGTTTTTTTTTGGGATGATTAAGAACGGATGTATGCAACAGCAAAGTTGGTTATATAATATTCCTGATTCCTCTCTGATTTCAGCCACAGCAACAGTAGTCAGTAATGGGGGCAGACATGTCACGGTGTCACCAAGAAAGTCTGTGATCCCACAATCAATTTGGTTTTTATTTCGTGGTGATCAGATAAAAAGCCACAGAGATATGGCTAAAAATTAATTAAATAAATAAATAGATAATGCCACCTGGCACAGCTGTATTTCAAAACAGCTGAAAATCTAAACAGTTTCAACTCTCATTTAGGTCTAGCTTTTGCACTATCGCAATGACTTGAGGATTTGCAGCAGCGACAGCATTAATGATTCCATCATATCTCTGCTTTTTGGGATTACAATTAGAGCTGATAGCTGATAAAAATCTAATGCAACAGGCTTACTGACTGACTCAAAAACCCAGCACAGTCTTCTTCTTCTTCTTCTTCTTTCAGCTGCTCCCGTTAGGGGTCGCCACAGCGGATCATCTGCCTCCATCTCACTCTATCCCTTGCATCCTCTTCCCTCACACCAACCCTCTGCATGTCCTCCTTCAC
>VUQH01040882.1:0-25288 GCA_015106775.1 Etroplus canarensis
ACACCTCCTCATCCCCTCTGTTCCCTTCACCTACATGCCCATTGAAGTCTGCTCCAATCACCACTCTCTCTCCCCTGGGAGTACTCTCTACCACTTCATCCAGCTTACTCTAGAATCCCTCTTTCTCATCTAACTGGCATCCGACTTGTGGGGCATATGCACTAACAACATTCAGCATCACACCTTCAGTTTCCAGCTTCAAAGTCATCATTCTGTCTGACACTCTCTTCACCTCCACAACACTCTTCACATACTCGTCCTTCCATTTTACCCTTTTCTGGTTATTTATGGCAAACTTAGCTAGTCAGCTGCTGGGAGTGGTATTGCATGTAATCTACAAACCTGAGAGTTGTTTCAAACTACTTCTTTCTCCTGAAGGCATGTGGTTATTGTTTATTTGTGCGTAATTAAAGTCACAGGTTACAAGTGAAAGGCTAAAATCGGTAAATTTGGTAAGAAATGTGAAGCTTAGGCTTTGTTGCAGTTTTTTCAAATTTGTTTAGATTTAACACTTTGTAAATTAGGTATTTTTGTTACTTTTTTAACTTAATTTTTAACAATAACTAAAGTGAAATTGTAAAACTATGTATTGAGGTTCTTTTGCATTGCAAATACATTAAATGAGAACCTCTGTATCAGCATGAATCTCTAACCTCTCCTGCCTGCACATTGTACGACTTTCATTCGTTCATTTAATGACAGTCAGGCCATTCAGGACTTGGTACAGAGTGGAGGAATGTGAGGGAGAGGATGTTAAGGTAGAGTTGGTATTCTCACAGGCTCTGTGTGAGCGTGGCTTTGTTCCAAAGTGGTGTGAAGAAGAGGAGATGGACAGAGAGTGGGGAGGGGGACGCTAAAGGAGGGTGGCACTTTCTGGTGAAGGTCACCGGGTTAAGTCGATGGGGATCCTTGGAGACGGGGCTCTGCCGAAAAGATGGTAATGCTCCAAGCCATGATTCATCGCAAAGGCATCCATCTGCCTGTGCTTGTGTGTGTGTGTGTGTGTGTATGTGTGTGTGTTTACAATGACGTCATCCCATCAGTCCCCAGGCTGTCACGGGCTGACAGGCAGGGGCTGTGAAGGAACAGTGTTTTCATTTCAACAGGCAGAGTGATGGAGTACCGCGGAGGGGGCGGAGCTGCACTCTGAATGGCAGATGCCACACTGTTCGCTGTACTCCAGGGAAGTGGATTTCAGGTTGTTGACTGTGTGCATACTGTTTGGCGGCAGCACAAGCAGCATGACTTGAAAGTTGAGCTCCTGCAGAGAACATTAGCTACTTTCAGAATTTTCATTTCTTCATTTCCTTCATGTTCAGTATCTGGAGCTCAAGTTTCATTTTAATCACAGTTTACTTTATATAGCTGTCCCCTGCTGCCGGCTCTTTCTGTAGTGCAGTTTGAGGCAGGTTAATTGAAGGGAGCTGCTATGGGAGACAGGGAGATGAGCTGTAACTATCAATACGGGCCAGAGCTCACTTACTGGTGTTTTACTGGCTGCAGGAGCTTAATATAGCTTCGTAATGCTAAATTTGTCTCAATCTCCCTTCTAGCCATCACTGACAGTTCACTTTATCTAGTTTTATGCTTAGATTACCTGGGTGGTGATGGGTCTATTTTTTTCCTTTTTTTTAAACACAAAAACAATGGCACATGACCATGTGTAATAAGATGCTTGAAATGACAACTTTACAGATTATGAATGGACTGCAGTTCCCTGCAGCTCTGTGGATAGTGGAGTCCAGAGAGATTTGCCAGCATGTGGTGTAGCAGTTAAAAGAGATATCCTGTTCTTTTTAACCCACTGTGTCTCCCATTAATGTGGATGTTGCAGCTCTGAACGCTATGCATTGTTTGCACTTTTAACCTTGTCGCAGAGATATTTTAAAATTGAACAACATAAATAGTTTGTTCCTGGGGATCTTTTCTTGGCACATACATTCAGGTTGTACTGATATATTTATTCTTTTGACAGCTTTTGATCACCTTATGGAGATCTGGTGTGGAGTTCTAGCTGCTAATCTTTTCTTACAGTTGAAGTTGGAGAGGACAATGTTTATCAGAGCAGCCATTTCATTACTTGAAATTCAAGATTTGGGATTACTCGCATCCACGACTTGAAGGAGAGTTTCGAAGTCTGGCATCAACATGTCAAAAACTTTGCAGAAAAAAATGTGCTTCCTCAGGCGGCAGCATAATAGTGACTGCGGGAACACCACAGTTTCATGTTTTGAGAGGGCTGGTTGTCTTCCTGCCTCCGTAGCCAGAGTCTCGCTTTCCATTTGGTGCAGCTCCTCATCTCGACCATCCAACTGAAGTGACCTACCGGCGTCCTCATAATGGTCCAGAGGGTGAATCATTATTGCTTTTAGCTGCTGATTTTTGTCAGAAAACAGCATCAGAAGAACAGCAGTAAAAGTCAGCCTCACACACACAAATATTCTTAATTTCCTGACTCTTTCTTTCCCTAAATCTCTACATTGAAATTGCATTGCATAAACTTGGACTTAGCTTGACATTTAGAGCCATAATCTATACATCAGCTTAACAGATAGCAAATTGACAGACTGGTTTATGAAGCTGTTGTGGCAAATGCGTTGGCAAAGGGTTACCTTGGAGTCGAATAGAAAAAGCGGAAGTGCAGCTTTTAACTCTGGCTTGATCTCCACCAGTGCTTAAGGAAAATCTGCTCTACGGCAACTTGATGTTTCACTCTTTCACCATCTACTTGCTAACTTTGTTGTCATTCGTGGTGCCGTGCAGGCAGCTTACAGCAGACTTTTTTCAGGGCATGTGAGCTGTTTGCTGCTGAGCCCGATGAGCAACATTCATGTCCAGTGCAGAAAACAAAGATTCACAGATGGATCTGAATCTGTACAACACAGTGCATCTTTACTTTGATGCATTATGCTAATAAAGGCAATATTGACTAGTGGAGCTTTACCCTGCACCCAAAAGAGTCAAGAGTGACATTTAAAATAATTAAGAACCATTTCCCTGCAGTGTCTTGGCAGCAAAAACTGTTCTGCCAGAATAATCAAAAAACAATCACGCAGTCATGAATTGTCTATGAATATAAGCTTAGAATAAAAGCAAGAAAAGAAGTCCCAAGATAATATGCAGATGTTTGACTACCTCATTAGGCTGTGGATAGCTCTGTTCAGTCTTGGTGTTTTCACTCATTAGTAAGAATTTATGCAGAGGCTAATCATCCAAAATCATGAACTTCCTTCCCTGCAAGCATAGTTGATAAACGCCATGATCTGTGAAATAAGAGATCTATTTATATACTCTGCAAATTTTAAACTCCACATTTGTCCCCAGAATGTTTTTGGCACTCCTTTTAAGTTCTGATTAAATGTTCCTTGCAATGTTTTATTTCCTTTTAAATTATTACAGAGCTGCATTCGTTGCACAGAGGATCTAAAAAATTGATTAAATCAAAACTTTATTTTCCCAACAGACCGGCTCACAGAGTCTTAAGGCTTTAGTAACAGTTTTAGGTCGCTGCCACTGAGCTTTAGTTTAAGCAAAATGGAGATCCAGAAAAGCATGTGAGCGGTATCACCTGAGGCCAAATTGACACGTAAAAAAATAATTGTCGACATGGGTGTTTGAAATGAGCTTCACATCGGATCAGAGTTATTTTTTTCTTTACTCTGGAGTTTGTTTGAGTTCTCTATTTGGCAACCAAAATTCTGACCCAGTTTAGTGTTGACTCTTGTTTGGCTTCAGTTGGCAGGCTTCACTGAATGTTGGGTCACAATTTGGTCCCACTGGCCAGTTGTCCTGGGAAGGCAATCCCTAACATCTAGGTGATTATAAATTTTGCAAAACATTAATTCTTTTGGAAAGGAGGAAATAAGGAGAATAAGAAATAGATGGATTGATCTTATATAATGGCAGAGTTTTTGTACATTTAACTAACCTCCTACTTGGGCAGGGAGATCAGAGAAGAGGAGGAGATGGGGGAGGATGAGTGAAATGAGGCCAGTGACACGCAACAGGAGGTTCTCTGGCACCTGCTCACAAACTGTACAGTTAATGCCAAGAAAGGGACATCTCTCAACCCTCTTAACAAGAGCCAGAGCAGCTCTGGTGGCCAAGCCGACTGTGTGTATGCTCATGCATTAGTGTGTTTGCAGTGCAGTCGCGCAGTGCTGCTGCCTGCATCCATAATTAAGCCCGAGACATACCCATCAACAGGAATATAATTGGGCAGTAGGAGTGATGGGGTGGTGGAGTGGAGGTGAGTGCTGCAAACTTTCAGAGAGAGAGAAGAAAGGATAAGAAGAAGAAGAAGAAGAAGAGAGAGAGAAAACCATTTACATGCTAATGCTGTCCTCAGCCCTTCAAATGCCTCGTTGCGTGCCTTGCCCGCTACCCTCGAATAAGCACTTGGCTGCCAAGCCAGTCGCCATGTTTACACAATAAACAAACAGCAATGAGGTTAAAGTCTTTTCATGCATCTTTTTGAGCGTGCCTACAGTATTAGCAACAGTCTGTTGTTGCGTAACCATTATAGTGTCTGGAGGACTCAGCCGACTGATTTTCGGCCTCTTTGTCATCACTGGACTTTTTCTTGTTTTTTGTTTCCTAGGCGACAGAATGGGCACCGGACGAGGAGACCAGGAGGTCCTGTCAGAGCAAAGGCAAAACAGAGGTAACCTCCATCATGCCCCCAATTACAACACTTCATGTCAGCACTGCCTTGCTTACAGAGAGGCCATTTTGATATCTTCTGGCTGTCGTGCCGAGGTCCTTGTGGGCCTCATGGGAGGGTTCTGTACAGAACAGCCATTTCAGACCCTTCAATCAAGTGTTGTTTTTCTTGCAGTGAAGAGAGAGGGTAAAAAGGAAGGGAACAGAAATGTGCTGGAGAGAGTCTAGGGTGAGACACTTAACAAGTGGTGTGATCAGCACTCCCATTTGGATGATTTTGTAAGAACTGATTGTAACATCATTTTTATCTCTCACACCATCTATACTGTGAAGAATGATACCAAATACACAACAGACTATCAATTTTCTTTGGAACCTGCATCACTGCTATTACCTCACTTCTTAGCTGCAAAGACCAATAAATCCATACGGAGCCTTTGTTAAATCAGATTTGATTCTTTTTACTGAAACACGTACTTGACTTATTGTAGAGCCTATGTCAGTGTCGCAAATAGGCTCCCATTTAGTTACAAACGAGTATTCCTATTTCTGAACAATAGACTTACAGGAGCAAAAGCTGCACACTGAATTGCTTTGCTTTTGATTGCATGCCAAGCTTGTACCAGAAGACTTGGTCCATTGTTCTTCTCAGCAACATGTCCAAGAGTATTTAGCTAACCACCTCAGCTTTTGCTCTATTTTAACTTTTTAAAAGTCTGCGTCTCACCCTCCTCTTTGCAGGCTGAATGTCAAAACTACATCAGAGTCCTGCTGGTAAACAAGACTGAGGTCATGACCTGTGGAACCAATGCTTTCCAACCGCTTTGTATCACCAGAGAGGTAGAGTTGAGTGTGTGTTTGGCTGTGTAGTTTTGTTGAAATTCAGTGAAATGGCTGTATATCTAATAAACTACCCATTTTCTCCCGTCTCTTTCCTTTTCATTCCATCTACGTACCCAGGTGGGCAACATGAGCAGCGTGCTGGAACGTGTGAATGGTGTGGCTCGCTGCCCATATGATCCTCGTCATAACTCCACGGCAGTGGTGACAGAGAGTGGAGAGCTGTATGCTGCCACTGTCATCGACTTCTCCGGTCGTGACCCTGTCATATACCGCAGCTTGGGTGGCATGCCACCTCTCCGGACCGCCCAGTACAACTCAAAATGGCTTAATGGTACAGAATCACCACACTATCACACTGAAATTCAATTCTGAGTGCCATTTTTGTTAGTGTTTTCTTTTAATCTGTGCTGTAGCTAATGATTATTTTCATCACCAATTAATGATGGTGATTTTATTTAATTACTTTGTTGCTTATTATTTTGTGAAAAATGGCTATGGAAAGTTCCCATAAACGGTGTTAATTTAATTATATACATTTAAAATTACATTAATGTGAGAAAGTCTTAAGCCACCCCTCATTTCTTTATATTTTGCTTGGAAAATGGGAAGTAGGTGTAGCTATTTATCGAAACATGCAAATATAAATGGAAATACAGCACATAAGGCAAAAACATACTTTGTACAGTTCTAAATAGGTTGAAAATAGGAGAAATTTGGTATGACTACCTTTATACTTCATCACCTCCTCAACTCTCTTACTCAAGTCGTCTTGTCATTACTTTAGGAGTATGCAGGAATAGTTTTCCAGACCTCTTGAAGGTTATTCCAAAGATTATTTTCTAAGATTTAATTCTATCAGTTTTGAGAAGATCCCCAACACCACTGGGTGAAATGCAGCCCCAAACCACCAAACCATGACAGAGCCTCCACCATGTTTTACAGATGGCTGTAGATGCTCACTGTTGTACCTCTTCTGAGCTCTGACCTCTGTACATACTGATGACAACTTGAACCAAAAATTTCAAATTTGGATTTGTCATTCCATGAGATCTGTTGTCACTGATTTTCAGTTCAGTTCTTGTGTAATTTTGCATACCTCAGGCTCTTCTCCCTGTTTTGCTTCCTTATAAATGACTTTTTGACAGCCACCCTTTCACAGAGACCATTTCTGATGAGGCTTTGGCGAACAGTAGATGGATAAACTGAAGGATAAGATGCATCACTCAGGCCCCGTGCCAAATCTTTGCTGGATTTTTAACCGATCTCTTAAGAACATGAGGACATGACTTTCTGATTTCGTTCATCAGCTATTGGTAGTTTTTTGAAGGCCTGCCACCTCTTCATTTGTCTTCCACTTGCCCAGGTTCCTCAGATTTTTTAAGGACACACTGCACACCACGCTGAAATATGCCAAGTTTTCAGCTAATAGCTCTTTTGAAATCACCTTGCTGGTGCAAACAAAAAACACAATTTTATGCCTGTCAGACTGTGTTATCGTTGGCATTTTTCATAGATTCAACAAAAAAAAATAGGAACAAACTATGTGTGCTGCTAGCAACAACGTGCCTAAAGATACAATTTAAAATTGGTTCTTTGCTAAGTTGGCTGTTGCATGAAGACACAACACTGATTCATCCCTTGTATTAGGGATAGAGAACAATTGCTCAGACCACTTTAAAAATGACAAGAAAGTCAAAATATTATATATTATATAAATATATATGCAGAAAATGCTTACACTGAAGAAGCTCAAACCAACAGGTTCTTTGCTCTGTTAATAATTTAAACGATTATTTGTTTTACTGGTGGGTTTGAGTCAAATTAGAGCTTTTAAAACATAAATTTCTATGAAATGTGCACAAGTACAGATGAAATGGCTTCCAGTTTGAGTGGTTTGAGTTATAAGTTTGTTTATGTTTCATTTGGTCAGTGTTTTATTATTTTTGTGTCAGAAGTGAGAAATCTAATCAAATAAAAGTGGTAATCTGATCAGTAATCTGACCTGTTGGACTTCAAATAACCCACAAGGTTAAACTGTAGTGAGCTTGTGTCAAACAAACTGAAAATTCCTGCTGTTTCTTTAAACATTTTCCTGGGCTTGCCTAGAGCAGCAGATGGGCCAAGTCTGCACTTTTGTTTCCAACACAATCTTCTCCTGTGTTACAGCCAAGATAGATCAGTCCAACAGGGCTTTTTCAAAGGATTACAAAAACTGTTTTGATTGAAGTTATGTGTGGAACACACAGTTACAGGTGAGGCATAGGAATTGATGGGATTTAAAGAATAGTGGAGAACCTGAAATACTGTCTGTCCTTCTGGTGTTGGTGTCAATAATCTCCCAACTGCTGACATTGTGCTTTTTTCCCCCTCTGAAACATTAAAACACATTCTGACTGCAGCAGAAATGTAGCCGGACGTCTACCAAAAAGCGCTGTCATCGAGTTTCTTTGATATGCGGTAACACTTAGATAACTGGATGTGTTATAAAGCGCATGAGTGGGAGGGTTTTTTAAGCATCTGTGGTTCTGGAAGTAAAGGTCAGAGTCATTTTCCGTCTCACAGACAATGTTGGATGACTAACGGTTCTTTCAAAGCTTGGGTGTATATTAAACTCTCTCCTGGTTTAATTATCTGCATGAAACATGAGCAGCAGTGTCAGAAAATGTCTGGTTCTTTCATAATGTAATGAGGGCTGCAACTAATGGCTATTTTCATTACTGGTTGATTGCTCTGTCTTACTTTCTCAGATAACCAGTGAATGTTTAGTCTGTTAAATATCAAAAAGATCACCATTCAGAAATAGTGAATCAATTTCTCGGAGTCCAAATTGCTTCTTTTGTCTGACTGGCTGGTAAGGTGAAACAGAAATGCAGCAAACATTCCTCAATAGCGTTGATTGGTTTCCTTATACTTATATATTAATAAACTAATCATCAGTTTTACTTCTAAGCAATTATCCCCACATGTCTGGTTGTAAGAATGGGAAGATGGTGTGTAGCCAAAAGGTGGGAGAGTCTGAAGGTGTGGGTGTTTCAGTTATAGAAGACAGATGAGCGAGTTGTAGGTCCGGGAAGAGGATGAGGTTGAGAAAGAAGCAAAGAAGATAGACTGAGGAGTCAGTGAGCGATGTAATTATTCCTCGCAGCAGGGAGAGGGTGAAATTACAACACACAGCATGCTTCACAGCATCCAGGGACTCTGCATGTGTTGCATGCAAGTGTGGGCTTGTACATATATATGTGTATGTATAGCTCCATGTTCTTCCATGTGTGTTTTATTACCATACACACCAACAGGAAGAGATTCCTTGGAAGGGAGGGAAGCAGAAAAAAAAGACGAGTAACAAAGTAGATAGAGTCCACATCAGCATAATCACAGCTGGCTGCACACACAGTCAAGCACATGTGTCACCCTCCACTCCACCAGTCAAAGCTCACTTTGCTTCATGGCTGATTCTATGAGGGCTATGGAGTTGTGTTCCCTGATGAATTTGGGGTGTGAATGAAAATCTCATTTCCAGCTCTAAGCCTCTCCAGTTCAGCAGAACCAAAGGCAGGGAGGGGGTCCTGGATCTAATCAATCTGTTCCCTTATTGGATTGGTTGCCTGCCAGGTGCTGACCAACTGTTTCCCATCATGCATCTGAATGTCACAAGGAGCTACAGAGAAGAAAATATAATGGATGTCTGTGTGCTTCTCTTGGTTCCCTCATAGATCTTATTGGTAACAACATATTTATTTATGTTTCTCTCAGCTTTCAGAAAAATGTGTTTTGGCACATGTTAACAGAAACCAAAGCAGAAACAGTCCTAATCCCTCATGTTAATGCATACAAAACACAAGTGATACTGCAACCTTAATATTAAACAGTTTCATTGATTAATTTGCATAAGCAAAATACAGTTTCTTTTGTAGAAAATTAATGTCTGGAAACATTATATAAATTATTAACTGATGAAAAAAGATATAGAACATTCTGTAAACTGCAAATGCCAACTAAATACTTTGTTTATGTCCAAAAATTGTTTTCTATCTGCCCCTGGCAAGCAGAGCATAGCATTACCTCAGGTGGAGCACTGCATTAGGTATTTGGCACGAACTGCATCTTTCATGCTTTCCTTTCATTGGCTCAATCCTCAGCTGCTTATCTGCCAACTGACTTGTAACTTCTAATCTTAGTCATAGAGGTACGCAAAAAACTTCATTGCTAGACTTACACTGTATGGATGAAGGTATTGTTTCATGTGCTAATTTATTAAATTCATATTTTTCATTCATTCCCATTGCCACAAGTATATAAAATCAAGCACCTAGAAAACAAAACTGTGCACCAGGAGCTTCATGGTATGGGTTTCCATGGCTGAGCAGCTGTACGCAAGCCGTACGCCTGTGTCCGATGGAGTGGTGTAAAGCATGGATGGACTCAGGAGCAGTGGAAATGTGTTCTGTTGAGTGACAAATCCCACTTACTCTGTCTCTGGCAGTCTGATGGATGAGTCTGGGTTTGGTGGATGCCAGGAGAACATAACCTACCTGACTACATTGTTCCAGCTGGTAGGTTTGGAGGAGGAGGGAAACTGCTACGGCGTTGTTTTTTTCTGGGATTGGCTTGGGCTTCTTAGTTTCAGTGATGGGAAATCTTAATGCTTTAACTTGCCAAGATATTTTGGAAAATTCTATGTTTCCAGCTTTGTGGGAATGGTTTGGGGAAGGACCTTTTCTCTTCCAGTGTGACTGAGCCTCAATACACAAAGCAATAAAGGCATAGTTGGATGAATTTGGTGTGGAGGAACTTCACTGGCCCACATAGAGCCATGACCTCAACCCCATCAAACACCTTTGGGATGAACTAGAATGGAGATTGTGAGCCAGGCCCTCTCATAACTGGATGAATGGGCAAAATTCCCATAGACACACTCCAAAATCTAGTAGAAAGTCTTCCCACGAGAGTAGAAGCTGTTATAGCTGCAAAGGGAGGAACACCTCCATAAATGCCTATGGGTATTGAATTGGATGTGATAAAAGTTTCTGTAGGTGTAATGTGTGGGTTGCCCAATACTTTTGACCATATAGTGTAGATTACGCTGCTTATTCCTCCATGATGTTCCCATCTCTACTACTTCGGACCTTACTGACCTTTATTAGGGCTTGTACTGTGAGACCTCCAAAAGCATATTATCATAACTGCGTAATCATAAATTAATAAAACTTTTTTTGACAGTTTTGTTTCACTCAAATGAACCCTAGCAGTTGAAGTAGACCTGTTATGCTCATTTCCAACTTCATATTTTTAATCTTAGACTCTAAAGTGAATTTGCACAATTCATATTTCAAAATAATTATTAAGTTTCTTATACTGGACCTCGGTGCAGCCTCTCAGTTCATACTCTGTCTGAAACAGGCTGTTCTAGCTTCCTCCGGTCTTCCTTTAAGCCATGTCTTTTCTTATTGGCTGCCCCTCGTAAACAACAGGTTCTTACAGCAGGCGCATGGTAATTCTGTGCTCACAGCCACAGCTGTGTGCCTGAGATGACCATATTAAGGATATCTACTATCACTGATGTCATAAAGGTTGTTTAATCTGAGCATCCACCACTACAACAGTATATCTGTGACAGAAAATAAGGATAAGCATAACATTTCAAGGTTAACTTTGAGTTTAGGATGAGTTCAGTTTGTTTTTCGATAAACACAATCACGGTAGTTCCCTAATCTTCGCCAAATGGCTCAGTAGCCTAAACCTGAAAACACATGGGTGAACAGAATGCTCTTGAAAAAAAAGAGCTGACATGTAATTCATGAGATCATTTGTTCCCTCCTAAACTGATCAGGCAAAAGAAATTGCTCATATGCAAACATGTTTTGCAGGAGATGTACTCAGACATTTTTACTCACTCTGATGCCAGCTTTCATTCAGTACAGAGACAGATACGCAGCTAATCCAGCTGAAAAATAAAACCATCACAAAGGGCATTAAGTGAGAAGTGACAAGAAAATGCATAATGGCTAAATAAAAACTTAAACAGAAATGGGCACCTAACCTGCTTACAAAAGACCACATCCGTCCTGTTGATGTAATTAAGCTATAAGGCATCACCCCCCCCTTTAATGGAATATTTTTGCAGCCTCCCTTTCCGAGAATAATAAATAGCCTTGCACTTTCTGCTGTGATTGTGTTTGATCTAAAGCATCATGTGACGTTACCGAAGGCAGCTTTACTCCAGCACCCAACCAGCCTGCCAGATTGAACAATCTGTTTATCACTCAGCAGGGTACAGAGGGAAAAAAAAGCAAAACTCTGTTCATCACATTTGCACCCACGCAGCTTCAGTATATTATGCAGAATGTCTCAGCTCCACCTGCCCTTTGCCTGACGCACATATAGTATGCATAAACACAGACAGTATGTAAACACAGAATGACAACCACGTTGCAGTTCAAGCATGTTAAATACACAACCCTTACATTAGCTGACGAGCTTTTATATAAAGGGAAAGTAGCACTCAGACATTATGATGGTTTTGCAGTGTCAGTCATCCGTCAGGCATGACACTTCTCACGTGCATCACCACGTCTGTTGGCACCAATTAGCACAGTCTGTATGGGGATTTGAGTTCATTACAGAGATCTTGACATAAGTTTGACAAATCTTTTTGTCACAGATATAAACAGTGTGATTGTGTTTGGGTTTCATGCATAATAATAATGCTACTAATGCACGTTCTGTTTCTTTAATGACATTTGGACTTCCCTTCAATTGGAAATGCAGACTGAGGACGAACTGATAAGAACCAAAAGTTAATTTAATGTTAACTTGATAAGTCGATTAGATCACCTGCTAATTTAGCCACTGCTGCTTTCCCTGTTTTTATGGGCTTGCTCCACGTTTGTGCAGAGTAATTATAGCGATCAGGGAGTGAGGTCTTTGGCACTGGCTGCCCCTTTAATAAAACTTGATTACAGCTTTGCAAAGTTTGAATCACTCCCCTTGCTGATTGCTTCTTTCTTCTTATAATGCCACAAGTGCCTTCATTTGTGTTTGGTCCAAACTACCAATCAAAGATTTGAAATGAATTTAGGTGACTGCCATAGCTGCGTGGACAAGCAGTTTCGTCTTATCCTGCTCTTTTTCAAAATCATATTCTCCTATAAAAGTATTGCTTCCCCCGCCAGGCACATTCCATCACAGCTGTTAACAGGTTATGTCCGTTCTGATTGTGCACGTGAAAGTGTTTGTAATCTCAGCATCTCCCTTATTTTTTGATAGTGAGTGTGCATGTATCTTTGCAAATTAAGGTTATATTGTTCCATTTGTGCTCCTGCCAGTGTGAGCATGCATGTACCTGGGTGTGAGATCGGTTACAATAAATGAGTCCCAGGGGAAAACTAAACCAGCAGCAGCAGCAGTGTGTTTGATCATTTCTGCACACGAGCAGCTCATGTCTGAAAGAAGAAAACACAGCAGTAGACAACAAATCTTCAGTGTGATGAAGCCACAATCAGCTCAGTGTCAAAACAGCAGTGTGGGTGTTTCTTTCTTAAAGCTACATCTTAAGTCAGAAGTGTCCCAACGAGGTTATTCTGTTAGGAGAAATAAGAGGTCCTCTGCTTAGTGACAGTTAATGACCTTAGTTGTTTTTAAAATTTTTCTCCCTTTCAGCTCAATGTCTTTCTCAAGGACTTTACAAGAGATTTCATTTGCTGATAGAAATACTCTCTGCGCTTGTGAAAACAGGTCAATTTAATTATATGTAAAGCTTAAATATAGTATTAAAACTGCATTCATAATAATCAAAGGGTTTCTTTCACCCTACAAAAAGGATTGTCAAAGTTTAGAATTGAATTTTAAACTCACCAAAGAAGCCGCACTCACATGAATTGTATTGAGGTGTCTGGATAAAAAGTATTGGGCTACCTTCACATTACATCTACAGGAGCTGTTATGGCATCCCATTCTAAATCCATAGGCTTTAATATGATGTTGGTCCCCCTTTGCAGCTATAATAGCTTTCTCTAGGCTTTCTACAAGATTTTGGAGTGTGTCTGTTGGAATTTTTGCCCATTCATCAAGAAGAGCATTTTGTGAGCATCCGTTCTAATTCATCTCAAAGGTTTTTTATGGGGCTGAGGTCAGGGCTATGGGCAGAGCAGTCAAGTTCTTCTACACCAAACTTGTTTAACCATGCCTTTATGGACCTAGCTGTTTTTAATGGAGCGCAGTCATGCTGGAACAGAAAAGGACTTTTCCCACAAAGTTGAAGGCATAGAATTGTTCAAAATGTCTTGATAGGCTGAAGCATTGAGATTTCCCATCACTGGAACTAAGAAGTCCAGGTCAGCCTCATTAAAACAACTTCATAGCATTATTCTTCCTCCACAATGCTTTACAGGTGGCACAGTGCAGTCAGGCAGGTAATATTCTTCTGGCATTTGCCAAACCCTGACTTATCCATTAGACTGCTAGATAAAGGATTTGTCATTTCACATAACATGTTTCCACTGCTCCAAAGACCAGTGGCCGCGTGCTTTACTCTACTTCATCCAATGCTCGGCATTGTGCTTGGTGAGGCTTGCATGCAGGTGCTTGATAACAGAGACCTGTGCCATGAAGCATGTTGCAAAGGTGGCACACTCAAATTCAGTGATCTCTTTAGAACAATCCAGTCTCTCACAGAGGCATGGGTTTGTAAAGGCAGACTGCAAAGCTACTTACTTAATGTTATACACCTGGGGCTAAAGGATCAAATTAATAACCTGAATTCAATGAAAGATGTGTGACCCAACACAGTTGTATTTCCACATGCATCAGCCTACATAAATAAAAAATATGAGTAGCTCCTTCAAAAAGGTAATGATGACGTTATAAGGAATTTAGGTGAACACGTTATTTAAGCTATCACAGACTCCATGTAGGCTTAAAATCAGCCTTGTCAGTAAGATTCTTGACAAACGCAAATACACAAGTTGAAGCCCTGTTTCTCTGCAAGCACACAGCAATAAATTAGTGTTTGATGATGAGTCATACGTTTCCAAAGAATGACAGTAACGTCCCTCTTGTTCAGTCTCGTTTACCTGATAACCCAGCGAGCAGAGAGGCCCATTCATCATTTGCTGTGTCACCATGGGCAATAAAAGCAGCACGGACATCTAGTTAAACAGAGATAGCTCCATGGATTTACTATCTAAATATCGGGCAGATTTATTAGTAACCATTTTTTATCTGCTTCCTCTCCCTCTGCAGCTTCTCCTCATTTACACATTTGACATTTAGACTGTTTTCCAGACCATCTCAAAAACTGCAATGGTAGAAATTCAAAGTTTTCATTGCAGTCAGTAATAAGGAGTAAAGGGGTCAAAGAAACAACATCTAGAAGATAAATGTTGCAAATATTTCAGTTTCCCTGGAGCCAAAGTAATGATCGTCTCTCACCTTTTCTGCCTGCAGAGCCCCACTTTATCTCAGCCTACGACATCGGCCTCTTCACCTTCTTTTTCTTGAGGGAGAATGCAGTGGAGCACGACTGCGGCAAGACGGTCTATTCCCGCGTGGCAAGGGTCTGCAAGAATGACATAGGAGGGCGATTTCTCTTGGAGGACACTTGGACTACGTTTATGAAGGCCAGGCTCAACTGCTCTCGCTCCGGGGAGATCCCCTTCTACTACAACGAGCTGCAGAGCACCTTCTACCTGCCCGAACAAGACCTCATCTACGGCATCTTCACGACCAATGTGTGAGTGAACTCAAGTGTTCATGTCCACATAGTAACACGTACGATTTGTTTGACTTTTGATATAGTCATAAGTATTCTGAGGCAGGCATTTCTTGCCATAAATAAAGTCTGAAAAGTGACACTGACAGAAAACCTGTGGCACCCAGCCACTTCATCATGTCTCTGTGTTTTGAGGTGTAGCAACAATGCTCGCAGATATTTATGGCGCTTCTGTTCTGAGTGTTACGCCTGTTGAATGCAGCTCTGCTCTCTAATAAAGTTCAACCACCTGCCTCTTGTTTAGAGACTTTCCGCTCCACTTTGATTCAAATTCATTCACCGCTGAACTGTGAAGTGCCTTTTTCACATGAAACACAACTGATGAAATAAGCTGAAATAAGTTCAGGATGAAACTTTAGAATGTATTTCAGTGACCAAGAAGTTTTAGTAATGTGTCCCTGTTTTAGTACTTGGTCTCTTCAGTGTGTGAACACACATATGCACAAGTGTAGAACAGTTTAGATCAGACTTCCTTGTTCTTAGAGCCCAGTATTAACCACTGTACACAACACTTTATTTTTATCTTTTAAAGCACGCAAAATAATTGGTCGTTTTGTTCATCATCATTCATCAGTTCAAAGCTCTTCTGTAATCTTGACTTTACCCTTTGGGAGTAGTGATGCATTAATAGCTCATCCAACCATCCATCCATTTGTCAAAATTGCATGCATCCGCAGTTCAAAAGAATGGCTACACCTCTTAGAGTGTTGATCAGACTTTAATCAAACTTACCCACAATGATCAACTAATGAGTCTTCACCCAGATTGTGCTCAAGGTCAAGGTCAAGGCCACGTTTGTCTTTTTACTAACACTTTCCCATTTTCACAAGAATCGCTACTCCTAGCAATATTAGTCTGGATTCTAGTGTTAAAATGAGTGTTTGCATGTGTCTCTCTGCCAATCTATACATAAATGCTGTCATCAGGTATATTTATAGCATAATAGTGTCTTAAGCTGGTTTGGAGCTGGTCAAGAACTAGGGCTGTTGTCCTGGATATGACTGCTTTTGAAACTACTTGATTTCTCAGAGGATTTTAATTTTCATTAGTTTGTGCAATACAGCCATCCAATGACAAGAAAGCATACTGTATCGCTTTCTATCTGTGCTTTACACAGTAACCTGTGAAATGTGAGCTACTACAGCGTCAACATTCTGGTTGACTTTATTATGAACTATCACTGTTTCATATCCCAAGTTAGCAGTCGCATACTCTCTTTAAGACCTAAGCTCAAATGCTTAATTATAATACATATAAATGAAACAAATAGAGATTTTCTGACACTTGCAATCTAAATCAATTTAGTGCATGTGCACGATGAAAACAAATGTGGGTATGATGGTGGTCATTCTTTTATATTAGTTCAGCTTCGGTCTGCTACTCAGACTGTGTTTGGGAATGGTTACTAAATGGGCAAAAACTCCAAAAGATACAATAAAAAACCCCAAGACACACGAAATGACCATAGATTGATGCAAAAGTATCAGGATGTGTCTGTGTCCAAGGGCCCTTTTCTCAAAATCTATTCATTCCTCTGTAGTGTATTTATTAGCATATGTGTTCTACTTTGTATCATAAAGCATACAATTACTGTAATGTAATACTTACCCATGCATTGCTCCTCAATGTTGCCCTCATTGCTGAATGGAAAGGATGAACAACCCCACCAAAACAAGCTGCAGCTGTGCTGAAGAGCCCTTTCAACACCGACGAGAATATTAATAAGGGACCACAGACACACACACACACACAAACACCCCATAACACTTGAACTTCTCCTCATTTAGCCCTTGGATTTCATCACTTCATAAGGTTTGTTACTCCAACATGTTTCCACCTATACTTAGAGAGACAATTTTCCAAAGTTTAGAGCCGCCCTGCTGCTGCTAATGATCAGTGCAGAAGCACACAGCTCTCAGCCGAGCTCGATACACAGACTGACTCACGCTCTCTTTGGTGCGTTTGATTGCTCCAGGTGGGGGTGTCACACACTTCATTACAGAGAGGAAACGCTGCGAACAAAAGTGTTTACATCAGAGATCATTTTATGGCTTTTATGTCCAGTAAAATTGTAATTGCATCACATTTTTGTCTAATTGGAGGATGACAGCATATGTACCTCAGTTTGGTCGGTCTATTTAACACTGTGGTCCAGAGAAAGATCTTAAGACCTGCATAGATCGCCATAAACTCATTAATGATCCCCAAAGGATTTTGGATTTTTGTCCAACTGCAGTCAGTTAATATGCAACTAAAGTATCTTAAAAAGCATATTTCTTTCTCTGCATCTATATATGGTCTTTACTTTTAATATCCTCTTCATACTACAGTGTAAATTCATGCCCCACCGTAAGAAGAACATTTTAATTTTGGAGTTTTTTTTCATAAGACTTCCCTCAGGATAAGTTATAAACCCTGCATGTGAGGAGCAAGATCAAGGCTAAAGCGAAATGAAACCAAAACTCTTTAGAAAACTCGTTTCTTACTCATGAAAAGACAGACAGACAGACAGACAAATAAAATTCTCCACAACACTTGTGGTAGGTGTCCAAACATACCACAGAGTCATGAAATGCCATTTTTCACAGTGACAAGGAAATATATTGCAGATGCCGAGCACGTTGCATGCATTCCCTTTTAAATTTGGCACATCAAATCTGAAGTCACCCAATCTGCCTCATGAGTCATGCAAGACTATTAAGGGGTAGCAATAAACCTTCCGAATTTTGTAAAATGTTGCATTGTCTGTACTCTGTGTATGTGTGTGTGTATAAAATTTGCTTTTGTGTGAGGAAGCATAGTTGTTGGTATTCAGATGTATTCTGAGTTCTGTCAGGGAAAAAGTTGAATCCTGCCTCTCACCTTCTGCTCCCTCACCTGTTAAGCTGCCGGCAGTTGACACTGCATTGCTGCTTCCCATCAGCCTGCAGCCATTTTTGGTGATAGATGGAAAGAGCATGAGAGAGCAGGCAATGGCTGAGAGACAAAGGAAATGAAAAGCCAGGGGGATAAAGAGAGAGAAGGAGATAGAGAAATGAGAAGAGGTAATGAGAAAAATCATTCAGCTCCAAGCTTTTGTCTTTCTTCTATTGTCTCCTCCTTCCTTTCTGAAGCGACTTGCTGGTCCACCCTCCAAAACTGCTTCCCTCATTGGGGCCAGATATGTTAATGCAATCACCACAAACACTGTCTCCATCTGTCTGGCCTAAATTGAACAGGCTCACAGCTGCTCCCAGGAGTTTGGGGCTGTAAAACAGAACAGGAAGAGCTGGAACAGAGTACTTATACCCTCTGTATGCTCACAATCTGGGCCAGGTCTCAGTACTGTAACCTGACCTCCTGGCTGTCTTTGTGACTCCTTTGGTTGGTCTTACAATCGCTGTAAATGACTGAGATGACATTTATTTATTGGTTTTGCACTTTGGATAGTTGTTGTCGGCAACTGACAGGAAAAAACTTGTCAGTGAAGCCAGTCTTCAAGATTTTGTTTTGGCTTTAGAGAAGTGAGATGAACATTTTTAACTGTTCTCTCTCTTTTTAGATCAAAAATGAAAGAGGAAGGCATTGATTTTGTATTACACTGATGCAAAGTTAGAGGACTGCAAACCACTCTGCTGTGTGTGAACAGATTTAAAAAGTAAAAAGGGTTTTTTTTTTAGCCTTGTTACTCAATATTTACAAAGCAAAAGCAGCACCCTAACAGAGCACCATTAGCCTCTTTGATCCTCCCCCTATGTGTCTTTGCATTCAGGTACACTGCTATGATTCCAAGCATAGAGAGCAATGGACATGTGATTTGTTACACAGACCGTGTGGACAGTTGTATGATTTAAACAGAAATGTGTGTTTGTTCACAAATGTGGATGTGGATGACTGAACACTGATGCTACAACCCTGTCAAAACACCAGGCGTGGGTTCCCTGCTGCGAGTTCATTCCATCCTTCATACTGCTTCATACCACAGTAAAAGCATTTCAGTGGAGTATTTGGTCTGCATAGGGCATTTTAGCTTGGATGCTTCCCACCTCCCTCATCTGCTTTTTGCAGCTTGATGAGCTTCCTTCAAAATTAGACTTCGCTTTTTGATAAGGCCTCCAAAATGCACATTGTTTTGAATAGCCACAATTAGTGACACACCTTTAAGCCGTCTTTTAGTTTCCAGCTGGAAGCCCAAATAACCCTGTTAACATTAGGACATTACTGGGTTGTTTCTTCTGACTTTAATCTGCTCATGCAACAGGTGGCTTGTTTTGAGGTGTAAAAGTGGTGGAGTGACCCACAAAATTATTTGACAAAACTCAATAGTAAATAATAATCAGTGGCAGCATGATTTGACATCAGGTTATGAGAGTTAAAAAAACTACATACACATGCACCACCCATCTGCCTGTTTAGCATTCCATCAGAATAAAGACACTTAAGTCCAAAGAGCACTGCCAGGTCTTTTAATTAACTCAGGTTCCTTATTGGCAGGGTCCTTCTGTCATAGGCTCTGTGCTGCAGTGATTCTCCTGTTGAGGTGTCTAACCTTCCATTACTAACTAATTATGAGCCTCCTTATCTATTTCTAGCTGACATAACTGACCCCTCCACTTCTCCAGCTCTTGGAGGGTCTCATATCTGAGAGGTTAGGAGTGGTATAAGGAGTACTGCAACAAATGTCCATTAATTGATTAGTGTATAATTTCTTAAAAGTGATCTGTTGGGTCATTTATGACAGAAAAGTGCCAAACATTTGATGTCTTCATCTTCCAGATGAAACAATCTGCTGCTTTTCTCTACAGATTTGGGTTTTGTATCAATCATGAAAAGAAAAAAAGAGAAAAAAGGAAATGAATCATTACACCTACGACCGAGCATTGAATTGCTGTTCACACTGCTGATCTTCTTTCGGTTGCTCTCATTAGGGGTCGCCATAGCAGATCATCTGCCTCCATCTCACCCTATCTGTCTCATCCTCTTCTGTCAGGCCAACCCTCTTCATGTCCTCCTTCACTACATCCATGAACCTTCTCTATGGTCTTCCTCTTGTCTGCCTGCGTGGCAGCTTAATCTTCAACATCCTTTGTCCAAAATATCCACTATCCCTCCTCTGCACATTTCCAAACCATCTCTAGCTTGCCTCCCTGACTTTGTCTCCAATCCGCTCAACCTGAGCTGTCAGTCTGATGTACCCTTTCACTCTTGCTGCTATCCTTCTGTCGCAAAGCACCCCTGGCACTCCACCCACTCCATTCTACCTGCACTCTCTTTTTCACCTATCTTGTCGCTTTGGATGGTTGACCCCAGGTATTTAAACTTATACATCTTTACTACCTCTAGCATCTTCACTATTCCACCTGCCTCCGTCTAATTCACACACATATTCTGTCTTGCTTCTACTGACTTTCATTCCTCTTCTCTCCATTTCATACCTCCACCTCTCCGGGTTCTCGTCCACCTCCTCCCTGCTCTCCCTACAGATCACAGTGAGACTCCTGCCTGACCTCCTCTGTCAACCTGTTCATCACCATTGCAAACAAGATGGGGCTCAGAGCTGATCCCTGATGCAATCCCACCGAAGAACAAATTTTTGCTATGTTGTCCGAAATGCCACAATCAATGGCAAAGTAATAAAAACTGGATGAGAGAGGAGAAAAGTGGTTATGGCTGTAAGATTTTTTTTTTTAAGAGAGTTACAGAAATTGTTGGACATAGCTCTGTCTAATGCAACCTTGGGGACAGGTGCAGATAGATCTTTAGCCATTATACAAAAGCTTTTTTATAGTTTCTGGCAAACGCGCTCCTGTGTCAACAGAAAATCACCACTGACTAGCTTTAACCTTCAATGTACGCTAAGAGGTCATTAGCTTCAGCTCTAATAGTCAGACTTTTAATGCATGTCAATCTCCGTGAGAGACATACCTCTGACTTATTCACAGAACACCTAGGGATCCTGAAAGCCCTCCTATCCATGGGAAATATGTGACTGACTCCAAGTGAGATCAGATTTGACTTGTGGGATAAATGATATGCTGAGCAGCCGAGTGAGGCAAGCCACATGACTGTACAATATTTCTGATTTTACACAGTGTTCTCTTCCCGTCATATTGCTGGCATCCAATCTACCTTGAAATGAACTGGGAGCCCCTCTAGAACACTGGGCCTGATCTGAATACAGCTTTACTTCTGTATCTTCTGCTTGTGTACGAGCAGATTTTTTAAATTCCTTTCACACACACAACATTTTAAGATGAATCCACTGGAATTGTCTTGGATTTCCTACTTTCTTTTGGCTCCTTTTGAGTAAATATAGTTCAAATCTTTAAGCGAAAAATATTAGGTTGATTTTCGTCTCAAATGGCCAACAGTGCCATTGTTGTCACTACAATTATGATAACTTAAATCTAACACCTGGATTTTTGTGCTGCCTATTAAACTTGTGGTGTTGCTTTATTGTTTAGTGTAGGTGTTGCTGATTCAGTCTGCCTCTGAATGTGACTGTTTTAGGCCAAAGCTGTTGCTTTTGCTGGCGTATTGTTGTGCAGTATAAAAATATGTATGGATAATCCTGGCAGCCTCTGTTCAATTTCTGGTCCCTGCAGCCTTGTAGCTCTGCTGAGTGGGCCCTTTTCCTTTTCTGCTGTGATGCAGGTATTCACTGAGGTTGAAACATTGGCCTTAATGTGGTTTGAGCTGTACCCTTTTTCACATAAAATGAGGTTAGGTGCATTAGCTAAAAACCTCGGGATTCAGCTGTGCTCCACTATACTTTCTCTGCACTGATGTGTGTACACAATGCACGTGCATTTTACTTGTCAAATCAGTTTATTTATATATCAAGTAAAAAAACTATGTGAATGGTAAAGACATAATCAGTCAGAAAATATATGTTGAGAAGGAGAAATGAAGATCACTATCTGAACAATCCAGGGATCTCGAGTAAAAACATGCAGCAACAACTGTGCAGGCACCCAGTCTGGAGAGATAAGGTTATCAAATGAGATGCATATCAGCCACTTGTGTTTACCAGACAGATTCACTGGTGTACCGATCTTTACTGATTGTGACGCACAGGAAGCCATGGAGCGAGGCTGAGTGAGGAGTTCATTAACTTTCTAACGCCTCTTTCTTTGGGGCTGAACTTGGAAAACTGCCAAATCATCTGCAGAGCTGTATCCAGAGTGAATTAAGTTTGCAGTCCCTTTACTTGAAGGATAAAGCCGGCGTTATATTTTGTCTTTCATATTGTCAACAAATCTTGAAAAAGACACAACAGCCAACAGTGTGTTAATGTAGTTTCCTCTCAGTTTCCTGAAACAGCTGGCCCTGCAGTTTTTAGGATACTTAAAGTGCAGTAAACATTGAAGTTGCTGGACTACTTTCAGCTGTGAATTAATTCACACTGGGTGCTATAATCAGTATCTCATCTCAGCATGACCATGTACCAGGGGGCTGGAGTTAAAATTAACTTCAGTGTATGTTGATGGTAATAAAGAAATGTTTTATGCTGAATGGAACTCTTGTTGATAATCCAAGCTCTGGATGCACATGCAGTCTTATCTTCTTGTACAACTCAGCAAAATTAAACATATTTACTGTTGTAACAGGACTATGTCTTTTTAGCTCCACTAATTGCCTTTAAATCTTATGCTGCTATATTATTATGGGGCAGCTATGTCTCCTAATGTGTGCTTATAGAGGCAGGAGGTCTGTGTACATTAAAATCATTATACAGTAATTCACTGAAATTTCAATGAGTTTTCAAGTGTTTTTGTTTAATTTTTACTTCTGACTGAATTTTCCAACTTGTTGGTAGACCCCCTGTGCCACCCCATGTAAAAAATCCTGGAAGCATGTCTGTCTGTGAGGCAGCAGTGTTAACCACTGAGCCATTTACAGAATATCACCAGCATTAGTCTTTATGTAAAACTGGCACAGCACCACAGCATAATGTACTTAACTTTTTTATAGACACATTGTATTTTTATTACTGATGCTTTTGTGAGTAAGGATTATTTTACTGTTGTCACCTGCTGTCCTGCTGAAATCAGTAGGATAAAGAGTAAAGTGCAAGACAAAATTAGCACCCAAGTAAACCATCTGCATAAATGTAAATCTTAAGTCTTACTTTGGAGAACGTCCTGTAATCAGTGGACACCTCTCTGCAACTTTACAGAGAACAACAAAAGACAGAAAGAGCTTCATCCTTATGTTTCTTATTCTGTCAGTCCTTCTCTGCCCTTCTTTCCATTTCTTATTCTACACAGAAAAGGCAAAGGCATGCAGAGTATGCAGCAAAAGCATGCAATAAAAAATCCAAAGCAGCAGAGAATATAAGAATTTAAAAAAATGTTAAGTGTTAAAACACTTTAGTTCCAACCACAGGAAAGAAAAAGGAGAGCGCAAAAGAGAAGTGGGAATGAATGAATTCTCTAAAACAAGATGGAGAAACAAAAAGACAGCCAGTGACAGGGTCAGGCTGTTGTAATGAGATAAATCACTTGAAGAAGTAACTCCACTCATATTGACAGTAATCATCATGGTGCTGGGCCTCAGAGAGCAGCAAAGCAGTGGCAACAAACAGCATAGCAGATGTCAAACAGCTTTTCAATCACTTTCCTGGGCTTTTAAGCAGACTCAAAACATATGGGTTGTATCCATTAGTGCAATAGACTGCAGTCCTTTTTGTGCACCCTTTTGCTCTGCTCTCTTGACATTATGTGCCACAGCGCACTGAGCAGAGCTCTCAAATAAACTGGACGATGTCAGGCTTTCTGTGACAGAATTTAGCTTTAATACAAGCTGGAGCTACAGTGTGACCACAAGCCCACAGTTTAACTTCCTATTATGCCAAACTGTGAATTTGTGTGTGGGTGTGTGTGTGTGTGTGTGCAAATGTGCAAACTGGCGTGGCCATATCCCTCAGTGATTGCAGCGCATTTGCCTGTGGTTTCCTCTAGTTGGGGTTTGGTTACTGCTGGTTCACCACAGCACTCACTCTGCTTTACACATTTTCTCTCTGCCTCCCTGCCACTCTTTTCTCCACTAGAGCCATCGAAAAGGGGAAAAAAAAAAGAAAAAGAAAACGTCCTTTACTCAAGTCTGGAGGCTGTTTTCCTCTATAGCCTTTGAATCAGTCAGTGAGCCACCTGTTTGGCTTCCCCCGATGTTTAGTGAGAACTCATTTGGAGCTGCACAGCACTTTGCTTCCCTGTGGTAATGACAGAACACATTAGTTATTTCGCTGTCCTGAGCTGGATTGCTCAAAAAGTACTTTTCAAAACAAAAACGAACAAAAGAAACGACTTCAGAAAAAAAACTTTGAGGTAAAAATGATATCTAGATAAGGACGAGCAGTAAAAAGGGAGTGTGAAACAAGTGTATACAGGAATTTTGATTAAAGACATTTTGTGTCATAAATCACACACTCTTCTTATATATGTGTATACAAATGCACATCATCACTTAAATCATAAGAAGGAACTGATGTAACAGGAACGGAAATAAGCGGAAGTGGCGGCAGATGTGTGGCATTATCAATTACAGCATTTGAGCTCACAGAACTGGTAAATGACCCTGTTATGCTGCATCAAATTAAAAATCCAAATTTCTTATGCAGAAGATAATTCTGTTACAAGACATATTGTTTTAAGGTCCTTATTTTAAAATTAAACCAAACTTGATATAATATACAGTGGTCCCTCGCTATAACGCGGTTCACCTTTCGCGGCCTCGCAGTTTTGCAGATTTTTTTTTAGTGCAATTTTGCATGCTTTTTTTTTACAGCGCATTGTGTTCTGCGTCCTGATTAGTGCACTGTGTTCTGGGTCCTGATTGGCTGTAGACCATTGTCAATCAATCTCCTCCTTGCTGTGTCTCCTGTACAGTACAGAATGATTTCAGCTTGTCAAATTTACATAAATCTTCGATCTCTAGCAGTGTAACTCTGAAGTGCTGTACTGTATGTTTGTAAGTTTTCTCCCCAACAAACCCAACAATGTAAATGTAATTGTAAAAAATAAAGCTGACTAC
>VUQH01040884.1:0-15617 GCA_015106775.1 Etroplus canarensis
GAGCATTTCGATGATCCAGAGGAGGACTGGGAGAATGTCATATGGTCAGATGAAACCAAAATAGAACTTTTTGGTAAAAACTCAACTTGTCGTGTTTGGAGGAGAAAGAATGCTGAGTTGCATCCAAAGAACACCATACCTACTGTGAAGCATGGGGGTGGAAACATCATGCTTTGGGGCTGTTTTTCTGCAAAGAGACCAGGACGACTGATCCGTGTAAAGGAAAGAATGAATGGGGCCATGTATCATGAGATTTTGATTGAAAACCTTCCATCAGCAAGGGCAATGAAGATGAAACGTGGCTGGGTCTTTCAGCATGACAATGATCCCAAACACACCGCCCAGGCAACGAAGGAGTGGCTTCGTAAGAAGCATTTCAAGGTCCTGGAGTGGCCTAGCCAGTCTCCAGATTTCAACCCCACAGAAAATCTTTGGAGGGAGTTGAAAGTCTGTGTTGCTCAGCGACAGCCCAAAAACATCACTGCTCTAGAGGAGGTCTGCATGAAGGAATGGGCCAAAATACCAGCAACTGTGTGTGAAAACCTTGTGAACACTTACAGAAAACATTTGACCTCTATCATTGCCAACAAAAGGTATGTAACAAAGTATTGAGATGAACTTTTGTTATTGACCAAATACTTATTTTCCACCATAATTTGCAAATAAATTCTTTAAAAATCCGACTGTGATTTTCTGGATTGTTTTTTCTCATTTTGTCTCTCATAGTTGAAGTGTACCTATGATGAAGATTACAGGCCTCTCTCATCTTTTTAAGTGGGAGAACTTGCACAATTGGTGGCTGACTAAATACTTTTTTGCCCCACTGTATATTACATGTGCTGGCTCCGTGATGATATGCAGACTGGTGTCCAGGTAAGCATCATCACCAGCAGCCTTTATAATTATCTTTTAAAGAGAGAGTGCACCAATTTGACACATCAAAGTGTGATTAAATGTCTTAAGACACTTAAAACAGCATCATATTTGGTTTGAGGACTACAACTTTGAAAATGGAAAAACTAGAGGGTGTATGGCTAGAAAGAAGAGCTCCAAAGATCTCTGTAGCTGACTCCTCATTACTACTTAAGGTCATGGGCATAAGATTAAATCATCCTTAAATAACAGACCAAGCTGCAAGTGGTTGAGTTGCATTGTCAATAATGTAGATGACCACAGATTGATTTGACTGATTTTTGATCAGTTATTGTCTAGCCAGTTTAGATAACAAGATGCATCATAGCCCAGTACAATCAAATACTGAACGGGATGACACAACACCCACTCAAACCAGCTGTACCACAAATATGCGTAATGTTAAGCTTTAATGCAACTTGAACTTCAGGGTAAGTGAAAAAAGTCCCCCCTGTACAGTTGGAGACCAAAACTGCTTTCAGCACCAGGCTGTAAACATGTATACCTTTGCTCTAAAGCTGGACATTTTAACTGTGTTGAAATCTATGAGAACTGACTCGCTTTTAAAGCCAGCATCAAGTGGCCATTCAAGAAACTGAAGTTTTTGGCAAATGTACATTGGCTTAATTTTCAACCACAGAAATTATGGTGTTTGGATCAGCAAGAAGAATGTGTGGAATAAGGAAAAATATTTCTTGATTTGGTTTATGTCAACTTAATTTAGAGCTCAACAATGGTTCAGAATCACAATGTCCCCAGTTGAGTACCACTACAAGTATTATTTAGCAGTAATCAAATTATTAACAAACAGTTCAAGCGACTTAAATGTACAAATGTCAGGTAGGCCACAGGAGGAAAGGACCAGAAAATACTAGTATGTAAACAAGAACATAAAATTGTGTCAAATACGTAATTCACTGCACATAGAACGATACATCAACAAATACAGGATTATCTTTCCTCTGACACAGCTATTGTGATGTCCCAAACATTTCTTTCAGCTTCTTATGCTTTCAAACTATGAGTTGAGCTAATGAAATTCACTAGCAGAAATATAAAACAGTTATAAAATGCAAAGTTTCTCTCTGCTGGACTTAAATTATGGGATGCAGATAAACACACTGGGAAACAGCATTTAATTGCGGCTGTGATAATTGCTGAGGTGCACAGGAGAAAAGTTTCTGCATGTGCTCAGAATGAGTTTCAAATCACTCAACCTCCCCCAGAGAAAAAACCCCGTCCTGAGTTCACAAATTTCAGCTTGAATTAATACACCTCAGCCTCGATCAGTGACTAACAAGGGAGTGTTTCAAATGACAAAAAACACACTGTTCCTTCAAGTTTGGTCGATATATCTGATTACTGTATTTGCTGGATGGATTAATGGAGAGCCAGAGTACAAATTGCTGGACCACATCTTGCCCAGATCGTCCTATTGGACACTTTTCAGATACAGCTTGCAGCAGTTTAGGCCAGAAAAAAAGCCACTTTTTTTGCACATAATGCACAAAGAATTTTTTCGCCTACCAATGAACTTGTTCTCTGCGGGAAGGTGAAGCTCAGCATTTAGCCCCAGATTTCCTGTCCAGCGTTCTATCCACTCCTGCTGGATACCTGTGTGAAGGTTAAACATGTATTAGCGCATAAGGAGTATCTGTCATTTTGATTCAATTTCTGAATAAAGTGAACTCTATACTTTTATATTTCAATTTAAATGCTGTTCCAACACTATTGTTTGCTATATAAAAGCCAGAGATAAATGCTGGCATTTCTACTGCTGGCTCTGCTTTATAGGAGGCTGAATACCACCACACAAGGGAAAAAAAGACAATGTATTCACTGAATGCCTACAATGTACGAAGGAACTGCTACACTGACAGTAAACACACACACATACACACGCGCACACACACGCGCGCACACACACGCACACACACACCCTCAATGCTGTATTGTGTGCCAAACCACTTCTCCCTGAGGGGACACTGGCCCTCATGTTCTGGTGACAACAGCATCAGATTGGCTTTCTCAGGAGTGAGGAGGGAGAGAGCTGCGCTGATCACCTACACACGCAGAGTCAAATCAAGAAAGGTTTGCAGCAAAGAGAGAGATAATTTTCCCTCAGTTTCTAAAAGACCAACATTAATGTTAATGTTAGACAGTTTTAGCAGTCAATCACATTAAGAGACAGAAAAATAGAACAGAAGTTACTGTCAATGCAGAAATTACGCAAAGCTAGTTGGACTGTAACTTTGGATGCAAAATAATATCAACCAGCAGAAGACAAGGCCTCAGTTCTAAGAAATATATTTGAGGCAAAATCATTCAAGAAGCAGTAACAAACACGTCCATATTTTTCCTACTTCTGACTGACCTGTTCCATTAACATCTCTAACTAAAAAAGGACATTTTGCATTTCAGAATAAAGGCCCTAAAGTGGTTCACTCCCAGAACTACTGAACTACTTACTTCTGGATTGAAGTCAAACATCAGCTGATCTCCTGTCAGGAAGTCTTCTTTAGGGAACAGCTGCATGTTTTCACAAATGTCCTCGACATACTCTATAGGGTCAATCTGACAAGGAGAAAAATCAACCACGGGCTGTACCCATACAGTCTCACTGGTAATAACAATACTCCAAAACTATATGTCCAAAACACATTTACACAGCAACTTATGAATATTTTCAGTCTTACTTGCTCCTGATAGTGAAACTCATTTGCTTCAATCTTCTGAATCTCTTCATATATCCTGAACCCATGGACAGACCCAAAGACAGAATTATGACTTTTATTTGCCTCATAAAAAGGCTAGATGTCACAACACCAATACTCTAAAACCAAACTAAACTAAAAAAAAGCTATAAATATAGAAATGAACAAACAGGCAACCAAACAAACACATTACATTAGTATTCTATGTAATGCAGCATTTACACTACACACTCCCCAGTGCACCAAAAAGCCAAACAGACGAAACACACAAGTCATGATACCTCTCTGTAACTAAATCAGCTTTGTTGTGTTGTTTAGCAAGACTGTGTGTGTGTGTGTGTGTGTCTGTGTGCGTGTATTTTTGTCCAGCTATCTTAGTGGGGACCAGTCTGGCAAAATAACCACTGGAATGAGGACATTTTGGAAAAGTGAAGGCATTTTGACCTGTCTGCATTTTTTGATGCCCCATTCAAAGGCCAGTTTGACTTGGTTTTAGGGTGTGTGTGTGTGTGTGTGTGTGTGTGTGTGTGAGAGAGAGAGAGAGCGAGAGAGCGAGAGAGAGAGAGAGAGAGAGAGAGAGAGAGAGAGAGAGAACCTTTGCTGTGGTCCAAGTGTCTGCAACATCTTCAGGTACTGGAACACCAGGTGAGTGACCTGTTTGAAAATCACCAACAAGGACATTAGACAGCAAACCTGAAAGGGTTCCAACATAATAATCACATTCATTGTGATAGTAGAATTTCATGAAAATTACTCTTTTTCCACAATTAAACGACATGTAGCTATTGTTAATTTTTATGATCCATAACAATTACACTGATGCAAGAAAGAGGCTGCCTATCAGATTAATTGTGGTTACTTGATTACAGACATTAGAACAGCTCTGACAAATGCTTTGAAAAAGTGGTTTAATTTAAATATTAAACAGCTGAGTAATGTGTGTCTTGATCTCTTTTTAGATTCAAACATGTAAATGAAAATATCACATTTGCATCAGAGTAATTGTAAGAATAAAAATAGTTATTAACAGTGAACAAAAACATCAGTTATATGTTGGAAGAAAAATGACTTAAGTTTCAGTATATTTCCTCTCTCTTGAGAGGTAAAATCACATTTTAAATAGATGGTTTGGGATATGCATTTGCTTCCTTGCACAGAGTTCAAGTTTTAAGTTTCACTGTCATATATAAATACCAATGGAGTATCATTACTGGTAACAAAATCCTTCTTGGACTAGGAGGCCTTTCAAAATTGCACAATAAAAATAACAGCAGAACAACAATTAAGACTTTATAAAATTTTATTATCTTTTTAAAGTGTGTTAAACTCTATAGTATCTACAAGTGGAGAGTGTTGTACATAAATATAAACATTATTCAACATATGTACAGTATGGTAAGTACTATATGTATTTATTCACATAGGTACAGTATGCACAGTATGTAAAGTATGATAATTTATTATTAAGTGACTGTAGATTATCAGTGAGTGTGGAAGTAATACAGTTTAAGGGCGCAGGTGTGAGGGTCCAGAAATTTATGTTTGAGGTGTTTCAGTTTTATCATCAGTTCAGACATCTGATGGCTTGTGGGTAGAAACTGTCCCTGAACCTGCTGGTGTGGGTCTGCATGCTCCTGTACCGCCTACCTGATGGCAGGAGTGTGAAAAGCCTGTGGCTGGGATGGCTGGGATCAGAGATGATTCACTTGTCTTCGTTCTACAGTGCTGTCTGTGAAGTGTTTGGATGGCTGCCAGTTCTGACATGATAATCCATTACACTGATCTGACCACCCTTTCAGCTTTGTGGTCCAGAACATTACAACTGCCATACTTGGTCATGATAGAGCTAGACAGAATGCTTTGGATGGTGCATTGACAGAAGTCTGTGGGTATTCTGGAGTCCATGCCAAACTTCCTCAGCCACTGTCTTGCTGCTTTGTGCTATGTGACCAGCTCAGATCATAACTGATATCCAAGAGTCTAAAGCTGTTTCCTCTCTCCAGCTCTGCTCTCTTGACAAAGATGGCGGTGTAACCTCTTTCCTGTAGTCTCCTGCAGTCCATGATGAGCTCCTTCGTCTAGCTTACATTGTCCTGAGCCCATGTCAGGGCTCTCACCTCTGCTCTGTAGGCAGAATCATCACCATCTGACACACAGCCGATGATGGTGGTGTCATCTGCAAACTTAATGATGGTGTTGAAGTTATATGTGGTTGTACAGCTGTGGTGTGCGCCAGAGCTGAGTATCAGCATGGAGGCAGTGAGACTGCTGATCCATACCACCTGTGGTCTGCCTGCCACAGGGAGGCACTGATGTGGAGATCACAGAGCTTCATGACAATAGGATGGAATGGTGGTGTCAAAAGTGGAGATGTACTCAATAAAGAGCATCTGCACATCTGTGTTTTCTGGTCCAGGTGAGAGAGGGTAGAGTGCAATGCCAGTGCTATTGCATCATCTGAGGATCTGTTGGGAGTGAGGATGTCATAAGCCTCGACTATGCGCTCAAAGTATTTAGAAAAGAGATTGATGCCTCTCTCATATCAGCACACCAAATATAAAGCTACTACCAGTAGCTGGTTTGCTTAGCAAGCACAAAGACTGAAACAAACTTCACTAGTCTCACAGGCTCGCTAATTAATACATAATATCTTTTTAACAGTGGGGTTATGCACCACACTCTTTCTTGACAAGAGCAGCTGCCAGGCAACAAGTGAAAACTACAGATTATGGGCTCTTGGTCTTGTTGTTTTAAGAGTCTATACACAGTGTCTATACACAGTCTGGGACATAACACCCTGTCTTTGTGAAACGCATAAGAAATGGCATGTTTATTCACAAGCATATAAGGTGTAGCTTCTGTCACCTTCGGATGGAGCCAGGCTAGCTGTTTTCCACTTTCTAGTTTTATGCCAAGTCAAGTTACCCAGCAGCTGGCAGAACCTTCATATTTAGAGTATATTTCCTTTTTGTATTTATGGTATTCTGTGTATGTTAATACATTTTACTTACATGACGGTGTTGTATGCTGTCTATATTGCCCAATAGATTCCCTAAGGCAAGCGCCGAGCAAAGTTAACCCCTTGTATAAATGCAGCCTTGCAACTGTGAGGGAGCACTTTTCTAAACTGCAGGAGGTTTTTATTGCCTGCACGAGTTTCACATTAAGTTGACTTGCTGTGCGTTGAACAGGAAGAGAAACACAGTGGGACAGATGTCACTGGTAATCCAGTGGCACACTGTAATTTTGATGTCAAGCTTGACACTATTTAGTGCCATCCACCTTGAGTCCGCTGATCCTTCTAATCAAGTAATTTTATTTAAAGAGCTAATCTCTATGAGCAGATGTTTGAGTGAGGGATAAGATTTTTGGCACTGAAATCTTTAAGGTTTCCATTTATAGTTCATATTATAGTGACCAACCATTTTTGAGCAGGCTTTGAGTGCATGCCAGAAAGCAGTTCATAAGAAGGGTAAAAAGGACTCCATTTGATATCAGCTATTGTCTGACAAGTTAACGTTACATTAGCTTTTATCATTTGTAAACAGTGAACAACACGAAGAACAGGAAGTCTTGGTCTGGATATTTGCTGGCTACATTGCAAGCCTCCCAAAATTAGCTACCTTCCCCTATGGCCAATTCTGCACACTACCTGATGGGATTCTCTGAATCCAAAATTACAAACAGTATTCACTTAACCATGACAGTAGTAATATAATTAGCCATGATGGTTACTGACCCCTATTAAAACTAGCTACACACTGTAGAACACAGATGCATTTTCCCAATTCCACATTTTTAGCCACTAGTGCTGTGACCCTTATGTGGGGGAGAAAAAAACATCATCCTGGTAATTTAAACATTTGAGATTTCTAACATGTTTAACATTGTATAGGAGTGCATTTAACCCAAACTAGGATGATGCTTTAACAATAACCAAGTAGTTGTGGTACCTAAACCTAATGAACTGGCAAGATGAAAAAAAAGTCATACGTGTTGTACTTCCACCAACATCTTCTGTGTCCCTTCATAATGCTTATATGCGACCACTATGATTTTTTAGTAAGAGAACTTGTAGCAGTAAGTGGACCTCAGGTGTACCACCAAAAGCGTGCCAATAACATGGCCTACACTTGACTTTATTTTGCACTATAATGCAGAAAGCTCTTGTCCTCCTTACTGAATGGACAGAATCCTCTTTCTGAATCAAGTACTCTTGATCCAAGCAAACAACATTCTTAAGGCTGTTAAAGCACTTATATGGCAGTTATCACTGAAATAGGATATTTTTCCATTACATACTTAAGAACAGAAAACAGTCCTCTTGGAATGATCGGCCACGGCCTTTGTGTTTAACACAAGAGTTGTCATAGCAACTGACGCATAGTGCTTCCTGACCTTACCTTGTTGTATGCCAGCTATTTCCAGCGTCTCAAGAATGAGATGAGAAACACCTGAATTTTTATGGCTAGTCAAAATTAATAAACTATAAGCAGGATATTTATGTGTAAACTGCTGATTAACTTAATTTTCTCAAGCCTGAGTCTTTGTTTTCCCCATTTATCTTAAAAGAAAAGAAGAAGAAATGACAAAGCTTAGAGTTTTCTTTACCTGGTAGAAGTTTTGGAAACCCTCATCGGTGAGGGTGATGGAGATTGAGAAGATAGAGTAGGTGGTGTTTTGGTCAAAGCCAGTTTCACTGTTTCCTCCAAACAAAGCCAGGGCCCAGCATCTTTGGACACACACACACACACACACACACACACACACACTAATTAATTAACATGCATTTTAAAAAAGACCTGTGAGTAAAGAATCTCTGTAAACTGAACGCACATTAAATATACATGATACATTAAATAGAAGAAATGCATTTCATGTTTCCTGGCTGCAAAAATTGACCAAAAACTTTTATAGTCCTGCTGGAGAAGTAAGACGCTTTAAAAACTTTAAAGAGATTACATGTATTATCCAACTGTGCCCTTACTTAAGAGAAGCTTTTCATTTAAAAGAAAAACAACTTGCAGACACTTGAAACTTGTTGGGTACTATGTCAAGGTGAAATATCAGCTGCTTAAGTTTATAAAAAATATTTTTGTGATTATGCATTTAAAAAGATAAGTTTGAGAAGTCTACTCTGCACTGGAATAGGTAACTGGGATGAGCCACACCCAGTTAGTTTAGAAGTCTAATAGTTGCCATATTGCATTAATAATAGAACTATTAAATATGGCTTAAATTGTGTAGATTTTAATATTACAGTGTAGAAAAATCTGCAAAAAAAATGGCATGATAATTTGAGCCATCTGATAGCAATGTTCTGCACAAAGACAAAGGGACCGTTCCCAAATTTCACAGAAGGGGACATCATGTTCCCAAATTTAAACCAGTCTCTTGGCCCTTTTTATTGGGATTGTCTGAACTCAATAAAAACAACCACTCTACCGCCTTTGCAGTTTGGGAATTGAGACCAAGTACACTCAAATTTCACTGTTGTCATTTATCAACAATTGAGCGCAGCACACACAGTAAATAGGAGCATTCTATCAGACTATCCAAGTGGTACTGATGGTAAACGGAGTATTGGATGGGCTCTTGGTATCGTGGGATGACACAAGGTTTGGTAAATCACTTCACCACTTAGCAACAAGAGGCTGAAATGCTCTTGTACAACCATATCCAGAAATGAGAACGTATGAATCACATTGTCAAGTGGGATGGCAAAGTGTATAGTATGAAGATTGGGCTCAAACACTCAGGGCTGGCTCAGAGAGAGAAAAAAGCTCATGTATACCCAGCAAACTGAAGAGCTTTTAATTGGGTTTTGGAGTGCCCTCAAATCAGAAAAACAAACAGACAGAAGCAATAACACTCACTTCTTCCTAAGCACTGAAAGGATGCTTCCTGTGCCTTCATGGCCAATCAGCCAAGAGATGTAGTGGAGAGGCTTCACTCTGACGAAAATGAAGAGAGAAAACAAAAAACATTGACGCAATCCATCTACAATCGTGGAAGAGCATGGTATCTTTTGGTTGGTCTAAATCTAAATTTATATGAAGAGGCATCTCTGTACGAAAAAGACAGGCATGGAAAAAAAACCACAAACAAAATTGATGCAATTTCTCTCAAGTGTGGGGAAAGCGTGGTCTGTCATGAATCATCTTACTCTTCATTTGGCATATATCTTCTGCATGTAACTCACCTGTAGTGTTTCTCCTGAGGAGGAAGAGCCCAGGTGATATTCAAAGCATGAACTTTTCGAACAGGAACAACTGCAAATGCACATCCATGTGTGTCAATGAAAAGACACATTTTCCATCATACATTTTTGACAAGAAAAGATTAAAAGAAAGCTGGATCGTATCCTTTAAACCAGAGGTTTTCTAACTTTTTAGGGCCACAGAATTGGAACTTTTTGTAGTCAAAAACTTTTCAACCTAAATATTTTACAGGTTATTTCCAATCATAAAACACATTCTAAATTTCATCATATTAGTACAAATTAGGCATAATTTTAAAAAGAAGGTCAAACTGAATAAAGAGGACCTATCATGAATTTCCTTATTTTCTGGCACACACACACACGTGTGTGTGTGTGTGTGTGTGTGTGTGTGTGTGTGTGTATATATATATATATATATATATGTATACAATGATCATGTTAAACATGGCCAAATTTTAAATAATAAATTCTGCATACATATAAGCAGTCCCTGTGAGCTAAAGGTTCAGGCTTCAGACGGCTGTAAACACTTAGTTTCCAACAGTATTTTCTACTCTTGGTTCTGTATGAAATTATTGAAGGGGGATATCCCTAATATGGTCATCTCAGAAACACAGCTCTGGCTAATAAGCACAGCAGCCCGCCCAGCTGCTGTTCACACCTTCTGCTTGGAGGGAGCTAAAGTGACTTGCCTAAGACAGTGAGTAAATTGAGCGGCTGCAACAAGTCCCAGTTTATGATAAATAAGAATGATTTTTATTTATTTTAACTGTGAAAGAAACTGCTCTAGTGGAGTCCAAGAATAAAAATATGGAGCTGGAAATGAGAGTGATAGGTCCCTTTTAAAACTGCATTTGGAATCAACTTGACAGCATACTGTTCAAGTACCTCATTTTAGCTGACATATAACCCATTTTGGTCTCCTGTCACTGTTTTCAATAAATTCAGACTCAGTATAAATGTCTGCATATGTAGCATGAAACTGACTGAGTTAAAGCTGGTTTGGGATTTGTGTCACTTCAAGATGTGGACTCAAATATTTCTCCATACTCACCAACTAGCTAGCTGACTAATAAGCAGAGAAGTGATGGATTTCACGGGACTGAAGTGATGTCAGTTTTTCTATTGGCCCAAAGACATAATGTGGAAGGGAGGAATAAACCCAGAGTGCTTGTTTTATTAGCATGACTTGCCCCCAACTAGATATGGATTTTTAAATGATACAATGACCCATTAGTCATGGACCTTCAAAAGGTCTGACTATGAGAACCACATTGGTTCACCAGCTGTATTTAGACATATTCATCAAGGTGGACTAGTACCTCTGTAGAGCTTGCTGAAGGCCGGCGTGTCAAAAGGATCCAGCATATCAGAGAAATCTGGCTTGGGCAAACCACTGTAAACATAAAACACTACTATGAAGATTAACATAAATTAAAAAACATCAAGGTGTAATTAAATTGACTTCAACCCACCCTTTTGTTTTTAAGAAATTTAAATGGAAAACAATCAATGGAAAAGGTTTCAAGATCAAGGCTGAGGATTGCGGTTTCCAATTATTGTTTACACATTTGGAGAAGTAATAAAACATTATTTCTGTAAGGCATAGCAATAAAATGTTTTCATTTATTTAAAGCTTGATGAAAATTAATTTAGTTCATCTAAAGAAGTTAAATTCACTTGAGGCAGTTTTAAAAGCATAGATGCGAGCGTGTGGAAATTTAATCCTTTAATTGAAATGAAAGCCTTAAAAACTGGAGGTTATGTGGTTTTGTGCAACTGTGACACTGATTTACTAAAAAAAATCCTGCAATGACTCATAATGAAAACAGAAGCTCTGTAAGAAAACACTACTTCAGTTCAGTTCAGCTCAGCTTCAGGGAGAAGAGATCCCTTTCAGGTGTATAATTTTGAAGAAAAAAATATCTGAGATGAAGAAAGCTGAAAAAGAGATGGAAAAAGCTTGACATTTACATTTGAGCAAAAGATATTGAGACTCAATCTATATAGCGCCAGCTCCTCATCACAGTGACCGAGAGCCTCTTCTTGAATACTCACTTGTTAGGCACCTTGCTGAAGATCTCTCTGACCCACTCCTCCAGAGTATCCAGCCTCTCTAAAGGACACAGCGAGTGAAGGAGGAGAGTTTGAGTGTGTCTCAATTATTCTGGGTGAAAACAGCTCACAGTCCTGGGATTTCAGTACAATGAAGAATGCTTGTTTAAAATAGTGTTTTACCCTGTAGCTTCACATACTCTAATCTAATGGTAATAAATGAGAAGGCATGCCTTTCTGTGGTCCTTAATAAATAAGGTGTAGACCTGTTTTACAGTTATTGTGCATTACTAATTTAAAGAATCCATAAAACTGCATTTAAAGCCATAACATTAATTTATAGTGAGATGTAACTTTTGTATTGTTGCACTGTAGCCAGTTCATAAACATTTTAATAAGTAAATTAAAGTTAATGTCGCATGGCATGATACTGTAATTTATTTGTGACACAGCCTTTTCCCATACAGGTTTGAAATTACTTAATGGAAGTCAAGTCAAAAATGATGCCACCATCTTTTTCAATACTACTGTGCATAATATTAGCTCAATGACAAAAGGGCACGTCTTCACAATATTCTTTAATAAAACAATGTGATGTAAACACCAGACTGGTTTCTTCAGCTGTGAGAAACAGAAACAGAAGTTGAGAAACATAAGTTTTTCTTCTTGATACAAAAGCTACCAAAAGTGACTTTTTCAAGCAACACTGATCAATACTTATGTCATTTGGAATGGACTAGTGTAACTTAAGCAAATTTGCCTTTAAAATGACCATAACCAGGTTAAAAATAAAGCCAGATCAAACAGCTGAAACCCTATTGCCTATAGGTTAAAAAGCAGAGTTTAATTACCTTCAGTGGTCAAATGCTTCAGGTCAATTTCACCACTGATGGCAGCAAAAGCAATTAGTGGAATGTGGTGATATGATACATGAGCACATATGTACACTATGAACACACGTCTTAATCATTGAATTCAGGGGTTTTATTCAGTCCCATTGCCACAGGTCTATAAAATCATTATTTCCAAACCATGTTTGGCATTAACATCAGCAAAAAAAAGGAAAAAAGAAACTGTGCACCAGGAGCTTCAATGCCCTTACATCACCAAGCATCCCTAACCCACCATGGATCAAGTGAAGAGGTGTAAAGCATGTCACCAATGGACTCTTGAGCAGTGGCAATGTGTTCTGTCAAATGATAAATTACGCTTCTCTATCTGGCAGTCTGATGAATGAATCTGGGTTTTATGAATTCCAGGAGAACGTTACCTGCCTGACTGTATTGTGAGCTGTAAAGTTTGGTGGAGGAGGGATAATACTGAGGGATTGTTTTTGCGGGGTTGGCCTGGGCCCCTTAGTGTCAGTGAAGGTAACTCCTAACATTTCAGCTTACCAAGACATATGGACAATTCTATGCTTCCGCCTTTGTGGGAACAGTTTGGGGAAGGCCTTTTTCTGTTCCAGCACAACTGTGCCCCGGTGCACAAACAAGGTCCACTGAGGAATCTGGTATGGATGAACGTGACTGACCCCCACCGAGCCCTGACCTCAGCCTCATCAAACACCTCTGGGATGAACTAGAACAGAGATTGTGAGCCAGGACCTTTCATCCAACATCAGTGTCTGCCCTCACAAATGCTCTTCTGGATGAATGGACAAAAATTCCCACAGACACACTCCAAAATCTTGGAGAAAGCATTCCCAGAAGAGTGGAAGCTGTTATAGCTGCAAGGGGGATCAACTCCACACTAATGCTGATGGATTTAGAATGGGATGTACGTGGCCCAATACTTTTGTACACCGCTGCAGCAAGCAAGTTAAAGCACTCAAAGTAATTTAAAAAGACAACTTCTGGAGTGTTAATCAATGTGCATTTTTGTGAAAATGACAAAATCTTATGTTAGAGGAAACATTAAAATGTAATTTCTTTTTACGGTCCTCATTCTGTAGCATGTCAATGCTTTATCATTTCCAACAGTGATGATGGTTATAGTTATATACATTTCTGTTTTTTTACTCCAATTAGTGTTCACTGTGACACCTTTACGTCGCCTTACACTAGTGGATTTTTAGAAACCAGGACTAGAGGCACAACAAGAATAAATCTGACTTAAACAGAGGGACAGTAATTGTTTCATGAGGATGATATTTCTCTGCACCAAATGTCAACACTTCATCATGCTGTAGTTAATTAGCTGTGTGATATTTTCTGTGAAACCAAGAAAATGTGTTAGATACTTTGTATGTGACTTTGTTTTGAGTAATACAGCAATTTGAACTGATTCGGGAACGATTATCTACAGTTGGCTGAACATGGATGAAGTGGATCCTTATTAGAGGTAATGATAGTCTGAATTTTTGATTAATCTACAGATTGCTTTTTCAATGAATCGGTTCGTTTGGTGTATGAAATTATTGAAACCAATTACATTTCTGTCAATCTACTAATCTTGATGTATAATAAATGGGATAGCTTTTCCTGACCTTTGGACTGCACAGCCAGAGTCATGTAGTGGGCAGAGTAGTTTTTCTTCCAGAAGGCGCGCAGCCGCTTATAGACATTGATCTTCTTTCTTTTTGGCTCCTGCTTTAGTGTCTCTGCATTCCCTGGTGTTGTGGCAAGTCAACAATCAATCCACAAACATAAAGAACAAGGGTTTACAAATGCAAGGATATCAGAAGGCAGGTAAATTGGCATCGGTTTCAGCTCCCTGTTTGTTATTTCTGAACATACCCCAAGGAGGCCCTGCGTGTATTATCTGTCCCAGCGGTTGTGTTTACCAACTCACCCCAGCAGAACTTGCCCATAGGGTGTCCAGGTTTGGCCAGACTGCCAAATAGCATCTCCTTCCTGTGGGAGTCAGATGGCTTAGCCAGCTGGTACTCTGACAGACAGAAGGAGGGAAACAGGAAAAGTAAAATGGGGAAAAAAGACAAATAACAATGGTGTTAAAAAGAGCTGTGTACAGAAAACACACTAAAATACAAGAACGAATATTAATTTCTCAGAATACAGGAGTGATGCGCACAGGCACCGAGACCCACCACTGTCAACAGCCTCCACCTCCCTGTCAATGGCATCTCGGATCATCAGGGGGCAGATGAAGAACTGTGCCCACCTGAGAGGGCAACAGAAAAGACAGGAAATAATCAGAGGTCACATACCAGCCAGACGGTCTGAAAGACAAAAACAATCAGATGGATACCAGACAGATGACAGACAACAGCAGAATGATGACTGAACCCGAGTGCACATCATGAGCCACAGTGCCTCAGTCTATACAATCTGAATTTCATTATACTTCAGTTCACATCTCATACTTTTGCACCCAAGGTATTTAAATGTATCAGAATAGTGTAACTTTATCTAGGACTACGTTCCCACTGCAGGCAATTCTGATTTTTTGCTGAGATCCGATTTTTTGCGTGGCCGCTCATATTGTAATTTAAATCTGACCACCATCAGACTCCAGGGTGAACAGTCTCCAGTGCAGGAGAAAGCCTGACGTCACATGCAGCACACTGTGTTTACGGAAATAAATATGGATACACATTTACACGTATCAGCAAGTGAGTAAAACTTCACTTGCTTTCCAGTGACCAGCTCCATCAATGCTGTCTGCCATGCTTGTTTTGTGTATTGTTGACATTTGATCTTGTCACGTCTCACCTCTCCCTCTTATGACATTTGTCTCACTTCAGTGATGGAAAA
>VUQH01040885.1:0-16830 GCA_015106775.1 Etroplus canarensis
CATTTCATCTTCACGCACCTCTTTTCACTCCCCATGCATTTATTAGTTACTGCTGCATGTCATTAAATGTTGTCTTCTCTCTCCCATAGCGTGTGCCTCTCTCTGCTCTCCTTTCTGTCTTCTCTGTCCCCTCACCCCCAACCTGTCGAGGCAGATGGCTGCCCCTCCCTGAGCCTGGTTCTGCCGGTGGTTTCTTCCTGTTAAAAGGGAGTTTTTCCTTCCCACCGTTGCCAAGTGCTTGCTCATAAGGGATCATCGGATTGTTGGGGTTTCCTTTTAACACTGTTTTATCTTTACCGTACAGTGTGAAGCGCCTCGAGGCGATTTTTGTTGTGAATTGGCGCTATATAAATAAAACTGAATTGAACTGAATTGAATGTGAATGACACATTTCTTGATAATGATGCAACAAGCTAGGCCAGAGGCTGAGGTTTGGGGAGGCCTCAGTGAGGATCAGCTAGTCTGCAGATCCCTCAATATCTTGAGAATGGTTGGAAAACAGAGAAAAAAGTGGAGTAATGGTAGGGCATGGAAATGAGAATAAATAGGCTTGTGGGAGAAGTAGGCATTTATAGACGGACCGCCAGAAAGGGGAGTATATGGGGTGTGGTCCCACTCCTGAAAGTTGGATAAATTAATCTCCAGTTGTGGCTTCCCCATCTTTTTCCATTAGTCCAAAAAAATGACAACTGTAGAATTTGTTTCCCTTATATCTTAACTAATTTTTAAGTCACCAACAACCATGAAGCCATGGCATATTAGAAAAATATTTACACATCCAGCAGACAACAAAATTATCATTCAGAATCAACAACAGACAAAATAAAATTCAACACTGAGACTCCTTTAAGCCCTGTTTTTGTGTCCACCAGTGCCTGACAGAGGTGGGGAGGCTCAATCCAAGTATTAATAGTACTGATACCAACGTTGGTATTAGTATCGCTTCAGTAATGGTGTGATGGAATCAGTACTTTAGTTTCAGTTAGTCTTCTTTAAGTTCAGTACATTGCTCTTGTTTCATGTAAAAGTAGCCATATCTGCAAACAGCATTCCTCTCACATCTTGCATGCACACATTGCTCCTCCTCTCCCACTTTGCTGTATTCCGTCACATGACTCAGCAGAGCTGAGCAGACACATGTATGTAGGCTGCAGTGACTGAGCACATCATCGTAGAGAGAAAGAGAAGCTTTGTGTGGAGATATTTTAGCTGTAAATAAAAGAATTGCAAACTGTGATGTGTACAGAAAGGCTGTTTGCTACTGTGGCAACACCACCCATTTGTACAGACACATGAAAAAAGAGAATTCTGAGCTGCAAAATATCAAAGAGAGAAGGAGAGAAAATCTCTAAACTGAGACCCCAAACACAGAGACAAAGGTCACTTTCAGGGGGGTAAAGAATATCCAAGCAGCTTCGTACAGTGCACTTTAAAAAAAAAAACTAGCTAGAAAAGTACAGAGTGAGAAAATATGTTTTGATATTTTACTGTTTTACAATGCCTATAAAAAGTATTCACCCCCCCCCCCCTTGGATATTTCACCCTTTTTGTTGTTGTAATAAATCAAATCATGGTCAAAATAATTTGCCTTTTTTGACAAGAATTTGCAAAAAAAAAAAAAAGCTTTTTCATGTCAGAGTGAAAACAGATTTTTGCAGACTAATGTCAATTAAATAAATTGATGTAAGGTCAAATAAATATTTGCATAAATATTCACCCCCTTTATGTCAGTATTTAGTAGATGCACCTTTGCCTGCAATCCTGAGTCTGTGTGGACATGTCTCAATCAGGCTGGCACATCTGGACACTAATTTTTCTCCATTCTTCTTTGCAAAACAGCTCAAGCTCTGTCAGGTTGCTTTAGGATTGGGTGTGAACAGCTCGTTTCACGTCCAATCACTTTTTGATTGGATTAAGAGCTGGGCTTTGACTTGGCCAATCCAGAACATTCACCTTGTTGTCTTTGAACCATTTCTGTGTAGCTTTTGCAGTATGCTTGGGGCTGTTGTCTTGCTGGAAAATAAATCTTTTCCCAAGCCATAGTTCTCTTGCAGACTGAGTCACATCATCCTCCAGGATTTGGTGATATTTTTCTGCATTCATGTTCTCCTCCACCTTTGTAAGCCTTCCACGGCCTGCTGCTGAGATGCATCCCCAGAGCATGATGCTGCCACCACCATGTTTCACTTTGGAGATGAAGTGTTTGTGGTGATGTGCAGTGTTTGATGTTTGCGTCTAGTCTGATAGCCAAAAAGTTCAATTTTTATCTTATCAGACCAAAGAAGCTTCTTCCAATTGACCTTGGAGTTTCCCACGTGCCTTTGGGGAATTCTAGGAGCAACATGAGCCTTTTTCAACAGTGGCTTTCTCTTTGCCACTCTTCCATACAGCTTTGACTGGTGAAGAACCCAGGCAGCAGTTGTTGTATGTACAGCCTCTTCCATCTGAGCCACTGAAGCTTTTAACTCCTTTAGAGTTGTAGGTATCTTGGTGGCCACCCTCACCAGTTTTCTTTTTACCCGATCACTCAGTTTGTGAGGATAGCCAGCGCTGGGCGAATTTACAGTAAACAAATGCCATACTCCTTCCATTTCTTAATGATGGATTTGACTGAACTCCATGGAATGCCCAATGAATTGGAAATTTTCTGTAGCCATCACCTGACTTATACTTTTCATTCATCTTTTCTCTGAATTATTGGAGCCTTCTTTTGTCCCCATGTTGCAACTGTAGCAGGGATACTGGCCCTCCCTGGTACAGGTGTTTTTATACTACAATCCCTTGACACACATCAACTGTACTCAGGTGAGCTCCATTTCACTAACTGTGACACTGCTGGGATCAACTAGCTGGACCTCTGCTGAATTAGGTCAGTCCCTTTAAAGGGGGTGAATATTTATGCAAACATTTATTTTACACTATATGTTTTTAATAAATTGACATTAGTTTTTAAAACTCTGTTCTCATTTTGACATAAGCTTTTTTTGCAAATTCTTGTTAAAAAGTTAAATTATATTGATCAGGATTTAATTTATTAAAGCAATCACATAACTTACAACTCATAGACCACGGGACATATGAGCCATACACTGGCAAACATGGGAAATTTTGCGAGTGCTCAAAATTTTGTGGCAACCTCGCCGCACTACGACATATACCAGCGTGCTTCAGCATGCTCTTAACTTATACAAAACTTACCAATAACTTATTCAATCTACGCCAGCTGAACTTTTTATACGTGGGCATTCGCTGGTTAAAACATCAAGGTGCGACAGGGGCTTAACAATGATGCCAAGGCAATGGTCAAGAAGTACCTCAACTTTGGTTTGAAATACTTCTCATTGTTTCATTTTGGAACTATTTTTCAACCATGACTGGACATCAGCAAACAAAGAATCGCCAGCCAACAGTTATCCCACTTTTAGCTTTGCAGTAAAAATACTGTGCATCAAGTTGTATGGATCATAACATAAATCGTTATTGCTTAAACTGAAGGTCCTTAATGCTGAATGGGGAAAAAATAAAAAAAGGTGTAAATGTGGAGGCTTATTGAAGTGTAGATCACACCAAGAGACATACTTTGAAGTATCCTTTGCTCCATCAATCCTGCAAACCAGTTCAGCAGAGAATTAAAGCAGCTCTGATTGCCTATGGATTACTTTAAACATTAGACCACTAGCAAAATTATTAGCCAGACTATTTTTTTTTTTCATTTGCTTTAGCTCTGCCTTTGACATCATTAAAAGGTAGCTGAGTACTTCTGAAACCATCTAGAATCCAGCTCAGCCTTTCTCTCAGGAATAATTGCCTCCTCTCAACACCTGTTTCTTATCCAATTCATTTTTCACAGCTGGAGCTAGTAACCACCACGTTTTGGTGATCCTGTCTTCATGTTATTCTTCTAGGAGAACAATTAAGAAAGTTATGCAAAAAAAGATTTGACTTTGCATTCAAACCAGTTTAGTGCTTGGTAATGTCAAATTAATGCAGTTGAATAAAAAAAAATCTTTTTACATAATGTGACAAACACCTACTTCAGGATATCTGTTTCCCCTTCAGTCTTTCAAACAGCAGCAGCTCTAGCAGTGAGGAGTAGTTCTCTGGAGTGCACAGTAATGAAAACCTGTTTCCGTTTCCTTGGTGACACCCACGCATGAGCTTTGCTAGTCAAACACAGCAGAAAATGATGAGAAAATAACACAGAAGAATACTACTTTCGCAATGTGGAAATTGTTATGCAAAATCTGCCACTGAACAGAACACTGTGCTGTTTGATGTTTCTAAGAAATCTGTCCGAACTAAAAGTGCTGTCCAAACATGTTGCACTTGTTTGGTCATCTGGGACAAAGGCAGCAATGTAAAAGCTACAATGTGTGTCTCATTGAAATTCAAAGTCCACCAATTTCACAGAAAACCCTGATTTAAATGTTTAGAGGCAAAGGCAAACATAACAGAAGTGCTGAGAATTTATATTAAGACAGATATAGTATCACCCAGCTGCAAACTTTGAGATGTTACCATTACCTTCTGTGCAGCTAAATTATTACTGCTGTGCAGTGTATTGGATTGCCCCTGTAGCGGTTTACACATTCGCCATACAAGCAAAAGGTCCGTGCTTCAATTCCAGGTGGGGGCACAAGTCCCTCTCAATATGGAGGGTTGTGTCAGGAAGGGCATCTGGCGTAGAACCTTTGCCAAATTACAAATGTGGATTAATCCACCGTGGTGACCCCTTGAAGTGAATACAAGGGAGGAACCGAAGGTAATAGTGCAGTATACTGGATTATAATGTGGTGCTTATTCTTTTCTTTTTTCCTTGTTATACATACACTATAAGGACAAGGACATACTTTAAGGTCCCCCACCCTAACTCCTCCTTTGCAGCTATAACAGTTTCCACTCTTGTGGGAAGGCTTTCTACAAGAGTTTCTAATTTTTCTGTGAGAATTTTCACCCAGCACTGATGTTGGATGAGAAAGCCTGGCTCACAGTCTCTATTCTAATTCATCCCAAAGGTGTTCAGTGGAATTTGAGGTCAGGGCTCTGTTTATGTTGGTGTAGTTCTTCCACACTAAATCCATCCAACCATGCCTTTACTGACCATGCTTTATGCACTGAAGCATATGCTTGAATGGAAAATGGTCTTCCTCAAACTGCTGGAAGTAAAGAGTTGTCCAAAATGTCTCGGTATGCTGAAACATTAAGATTTCCCTTCACTGGAACTCAGGGGTCCGAGCCAACCCCAGAAAAACAACCCTATAGCGTTATCTCTCCTCCAGCACCCTTTACAGTTGGCACAATGCGCTCAGGTAACGTTCTCCTGGCTCCAGTGCCCAGTGGTGTCATGCTTTGCACCTCTCTATGCAGCGCTTGGTATTGTGCTTGCATGTAACAACTTAGCTATAAAAAGCCATGCCACAAAGCTCCTGGCACACAGTTTGTACACTGATGGCTAATGCAAGAGAAGGTTTGGAACTCCACAATTATTGAGTCAACAGAGTGTTGGTGACTGCTACACACTATGCACTTCAGCACTCTGCGACCCTGCTCTGTAACTTTATGTGGTATGCTATTGCATGGCTGAGTTGCTCTGGTTACTAAATGCTTCCACGTCGCAATGCAATTGATCATGGAATTCAATGAGCTTTTCAGAATGACACCTTTATTCACAGATATTAATAAAGGCAGACTGCATAGCTAGGTGTATGATTTTATCATTTTCAGCCTTCAATCAACCAATAGCTAACTGTAGGCTTTACATCCAAGAGCTACACACACACACGCACAGTATATATGTTGTACATATTTAGGGATCCATAAGGTTTCCTAATACAGACATATATTTCCCGAATTTCCCCATTGGGGATCAATAAAGTAATATCTTATCTTATATCTTATACAGGTGTTTAAACTATCTTTACATTCTCCCTAAGGCAGTACTTGAAAATTATTCCATGCAGTAATGTCATTTTGCAATTTCTGATAACTTAGAATTTTTGTGATACTGACTTGACTTCTGGCACCTCTACAAGGTTTGCATTTATGTTTTTAATGAACAATTTGGTAAATGGTAAATGGCCTGGTACTTATATAGGGCTTTTCTACTCAAACTGAGCACTCAAAGCACTCTTTTTCTAACTGGACTGCAAGGCATGTTGGTTCATGCATTCATGCCCCGTTCATGATAACATAAACTAACTTTGTTGACCGTCTGACTTTTCATTATTTGCCATACACCAAGCTTTCATGCTAATAGAAAACAGAAGATTATACTGCACCAGCTTGCCATCACTAAGTTGAGTTTTCAGGATGATGCTATCATTTACCTCACATGGCCTGTCACAACTGCTACTGTAGAACGTGTAAACCTGTGTCAGTTGTAAGGAACTGGTTATTATTTCTTTGTAAATTAAAGAAGTGTTGCTTACATTGCTGAATACAGCAGATTTTTATTATCATAAAATGGAGATGTGCTGCCATTGTGAATTTTGAAAGGACATTGGTTGCTCCACAAACCAATTTTCTCATGCTTATACTCCAAATACTGCAGAACATTTCGGGCCCGTGACACCCCAGAAGTTGATAGATTCAACGTACCTTAGTAAATGGTTTGTATTTCGAACTTTTTCATGAGATTTCATACTGTTGTTCCTCACCGCAAATTTAAAAACCACTGGCAGTGTAAGCCACAAGCTTGTGGGTGATGAGCTCCCTAAGTGCTCCTTCAGTCTGCCAGCTCAGTGCAGTACTGAAGAGGTCCGAGCCAACAGTAGCAGTTAGCTGAGCCTTTATTTATGAAAGGGGATTTGCTCTCCTCATGTTAAGTAGCTGGGAGAACAGCAGCCAAAGCAAATCACTAATACTTCCTTCCTCTTCCTCCCCCTCTCTCCTACTCTTTGCTTTCGGAACTTAAGGACATTTGGTACCAGCCCAGCAGGGTTTTGGCTTCTCTCTTTATACCTCTATATTACAGATCACATTCATACTCTGACTCATATTGTAAGAGCAGGTCAGCAGAAACAAGCTTCCGATAATTATAGCTAAACTTTGCATTCCAGCCCTGAGTTTCAATCTGACCCCCTCTCTACCTCACCCCGTCATCATATTGCACGTGGTTGCAAAAGCGCTGTCCAAAGTAAACTCGTAATCTTATACTCCCTGGAAAGCTTTTTTGTTTTGTTTTGGTTTGGGGTTTTTTTTTACAGCTAAAAGCCTGATCTCTAAATTCCTCTATTTTGTATCTGTATGTCTTTTTCTGTGTGGATTTATTCCTGTATGTTTAAACTTTTTTTTTCATTTTACTCATGAAGTAGTGTCTCAAAGTCTTTATGCATCTCTTTTTTTAATAGGAACAGTATCATGGGGGAAAAAGCTGCAGGATAGTAGAGTTGCATATGTCTATTTGATTTCTCCTTGATGCTGATTTGAACTGTGGAGTGCCTTCCCCCAGTGATCACTAAGCTGCTGGGGTTATGTGCAGGTCAACAGTAGTCATTGACTGCAGAGTTGCTGTACATTTACTCTACTGAACTGGGGTTTTTTTCCCAGATGCTTCATGAAATTCAATACGCCTATGGACAAAGAACATGTGAGTGTGGGTTATTGCAACCGTAAGTGTTGGACGCTCTGTCATTTCTAATGGTTTATTAGTTATTCATATGTAACACTTACAAGAAGATATTTATCACAAAAAAAAGATAGTCTTCTTCAGTTATATGAGCTTAATAAATCAGGATGAAGGCTGATTGCACTGATGTAGTGGTATGTGACCAACTGATTATTTGTCACTTTTCTCAACCAGTTTCACTGTATAGTTCAACCTACCGAGTAAGAGGATGTGTCTTTGGGTGGTGACTGCCAGAGAGGATAGTTCTCCAGGTCTCCATCAGCATGCAGAGAGTCAAGAAGCTGTCAGTGGAAATCATTAACATTACAAATAGCTTGAATTACAGTAACATGGTCACCCTGATGATTAGTCAGTGTTGTGCCATAATAGTCATAAACCATGTGTAGAACATACTATATCTGGACTAACAAGAGAAAGGCTTGTTTGTGTTTTTTTTAAAGGAAATTTGTGATATGAATAAAATTTTCATTCCGTTTCAGTGTGTTTTCTTCAACACACGCTCATACCTGAATGACAGAACACCATTTTCAAGAGCATTTGCTTTGTTTGTAGTCTATTTTGCACCCAAAACAGACTAAAAAGCTTTTTTCCAGCGCTGATATTTTCTGAAGTGCTCATACGGTCATGGGCAAGGTCAAATCCTTGTTTGGGAAACTGGGTGATGCCATTAACAGGTTAAAGAGCAAAAAGAGTCTGCTTTTGAAGGAGATTCTTTTAGGTTAAGTACATAAATTAACCAATGACACATCATCGGATTTTTCCCTATGTTTATTATCACCATTATTTTTTAGACTTTATGGACTAGGGTATTTTTCCAATGTTTTGTTTTCCATACTTATTTAACTGGGTTGTGTTGGGTTCAGTGTAGAGAGAACCAAAATGCACGACGCTGCAGGCTGAATATTCAACCGAAGTCAAGCATTTACTGTGGCTGAGTGATCATTTAAAAACAGAGAAGAAGCAGTCATCAAAAATGAAGCACAATTTAAGGAAACACTACAGGAGCTGCTATGACAATGGAAAAAGGGGTCAGGACTGATGACATGCAGGAGGGAAACAAGATGCAGGTGAAAAGCAGTTCCACTCAGGTAAAGACAATAAATTACAAGCCAGGGTGTAAAACTGATGCAACACATAATAGAAAACTAATCTCAAAAGTAAAACAGGAAGTAAACAAAAGACAACATGAGAGAAATTTTACACTAACATGATCACAAGAGTACAGATCTTTAGATGGGACAGGGGTGAGTACAAACAGAAGAATACTGGGGAAACTGGGATAATGAAATCCAGCCAAAAAAACAGAAGACCATAATATTAACCAAAAATCCAAAACTTAAAAAAACTAAAAATTCTGAGCTCATGATTGGTTCAGACTAATATCCATGCAGAGATATGAACAAGTCTACGCATATTGAGGCTGCGTATGAATATGCAGAATCCATCATCAAGGGTCAGGTTTCTGGTACTGGAAGCTTTCTGGTTATCATTAGTAATTCAATGAATATTAAGCATTTACGTAAGGCTTTAGTTGCATGCAGGTAAACAGTTTGTAAAGAGAACAAGACAGGAAATGGCTTTTCATCCAAAACAATTACTGGAACAGGGTACAGGAAGTCTTGACACAGATATTTGATGGCTACACCCAAAATATTGGCCATTAGCTCTGAGGGGTGTACTACTAAGTGAGATAATGGGTTAGCGAGCTATGTTGAACTTAAAGTCAAAGTTTTTCATTGTAACAAAGGTGGCTCTCTTTTAAGCTGGCTATTATCACTGGGATAACTTCTGCTGAACACACAGCCTGTTATTTTGAGACTTTTGGTTTACAAGATTCTCTCCTGTAAAATACATTTTGTATATGTAACCTACACAGTCATAGCTTACTGTTATCATCAAATGACGGCACTCAGCTGATCCATTTTCTGTGGAAGAGTCAAGTGACTTGTACAATACCTCTTTTTATATAAATGTACATAGATCCTGAAGCAGAAAGCCTGGATTGACAAAGAAAGTTAATAATCACCTTTGTCATCTCCAGCTTAGGTTTTAGTTTTGTTTTTGTTTTTTTCAAGCCAGCTAACTCAAAGAAAACCTGGCTATACTGAACTTGCATCTTAGTATACCCCTCTGGAGGCTATGGGTTGGAATTAAGCCATAAAAACTCTCTTTTGGTGTTTAAAATATCAATTTTGAGGATTTGCTTAAGAGGTGCAGATTTTGCAACTGAAAGACAGTTATATTTGCAACTGACCCCAGTGCATGTATTTGTAGGAGTTTCTGTCAGAGCACAAAATCTGGGTGGGGAAATATTTTAATTAATCATACAAACTGACTTACTTGGATTTGCAGCAGGCAATGTATGGCAAATTTGAAAGTTGTTTAGTGCCGAAGAAAGCATGTCTTATTTTGCACCTTATGGAAGTGCGAAGGCTTCCGCTAGGAGTGTTAATTTATTTGAAATGCCAGGGGGAGACGTTATCGGAAAGAGTGCATAATTGGCACAGGTAGATGGCTCAAAGCAGTGAGTGCTGCACCAAGTTGTTAGCTCTAATCTGTAACTCTTCGCTGATTCTTCACCCCAAATGAGTGGAGCAGAGCCCCACATGTTTCTGCTGCTGAATGATACTGGTATTATTTTTTGTAATACAACAGAACAGAACGTAGTGTGGCACGTCAGAGGGAGGTGGAGGACAGTTGCCCAGTATAAGAGATATAAAAGTCATAGCACTATTACAGGCAGTAAAGTTACTGTTTACAGTGTTTCAGCTTGTCACTTGTATGTCTACACAGAGATCCATCGTCCATAATGAAAACTGCAGAGAGCATAAAGTCCTCCGTGCCTGCCCTCAGCAGTGCACACAAACAGTTCTGTGACATCACAAGTCAGCTTTCATCTAATTTTTTTTTAACTTCCTTCTCTGGTATTGGATTTATTATGTAACAAATAGAAAATTTTGCCCTTATATCAATTCTCCTTCAGCTGTCTTCCATTCTTCTGAATTCACTATATAATCCTGTTTCTGGGGAGAAACATGTTTAAAATCTATACTGAAATGAACAGGATGCAGTGTGTTGTGTTAGATCGCCCACACAGAAATTTAAGTTGTTTAAACCCTCTTTTTATATACAATCCATTTGCTAACTACATTTTTTTTCGAGTTAGAAACTGACTATTGTATATTTGTGAAAACAACTATTAAGATTATTTGTTATCAACAATAATAAAACTTTAAATGGACTAACAATAAGAATGAAAACCACAGCAGAAAGTGTCAGCCTGTTTTCCACTTAAACCAAGAGGCAGGAAGCAGTACCAATTCTACAGAGGGCTGTAGCTGTTTGTTAAATCTCTTGTGGGCAGTTATACTGAAATGTACATGATGCAACAGACAAATGCAATAATGATCCAGATCCACGTGTCAGCATGTTTATACAGAGACAAAATATACATTTCCTTTCTTAAGCCTACCAATGAGGAATAATGACATCAGTTGCATAATCCTGAGCTGGGGGTTTGACTAATTTGCATTTCTTGCTTTAATTGAAACCCATCCTTTTGCATATAGCCAGCCATCCATTTTCTCCTGCTTGGCTCTCTCCCTGGAAACCTCTTGAAGCTCTTCTGGGGCAACACTGAGGTGTTCCCAAGCCAGCTGAGAGTGTCCTGGTTATATCCCAGGATGCCTCTTGGTTGGACATGCCCAAAACCACTCACCTAGGAGGTGTCCAAGAGGCATCCTAGTCATTTCCACAAACCACCTCAGCTAGCTTCTTTCGGCCACTACCCAGAACTTGTGACCCAAGGCAATGGTAGAAATTTAGATTGACCGATAAATACATGGCTTTCCCTTCATGCTCAGCTCTCTTCACCACAACAGAACATTACAGTGTCCACATTACTGCTGATGTTGTATCAATCTGCCAGGCAACCTCTCACTCCACTCTTCCCTCACTCGAGAGCAAGAGCCCTAGATACTTGAACCCCCCACTTTGTTTAGCATCTAATTCACAACCTGGAGTGGGTACTCCACCCTTTTCTGGCTGACAACCAGCCTAATACTTGGAGGTGCAAATTCTCATCAAAGCCCCTTCATACTCAACTGCAAACCATCCTAGTGCAAGCTTGAGGTTGTCATTCGATGAAGCCAACAGATCCTGAGATCACCAAATCTGAACCAGGGGCCGAGGGTGCAGCAGTGTACATGTGGGAGCCAAATTTTATTTTGAGGACTTCATGTATATTTTGAAAGCATATTTATGGTATATAAACTGTGCTGTCATTGTCTCGGCCAGTATCACTACTGTACTTTCACTTATATTTGGAGGCATCAGGCTTTGTCAGGCTACTCTGTAATCATATTTGACCAGTGTGAAAGGTAACACGTAAATATGGAATTCATTTGAATTTACAATTCCCGTGCTAGTTTGCCAAAAAACCTGGTTGTCATTTGGCTTTTCAAGTAATTTGGATTTCTCTACATGGAAAAGTGATGTATGCATACTCACGTTTCACATACACCAACAAACTCATAATTTAGAGAGTTTAAAAGATTTTTTTGTTTGCTGTGCCTTTTCCTTGCCAACAAATGAATGTGTAACACCAATTTGAACCTTTCTAATTTATGTTCAAATCAGCATAAAACAAAATTGTCACGCAATGATTACGTTTTCCTAATTCACTGCTGATTTCAAGTAGCTACACAAGCAGCTTCACATTTTTCTGAAACCATAATTTCATTAAAAAAAACTATCAAATTTATGAATGCTAAATTTACCATTGTTACAACTAGGGTGACCAGATCCAATCAAATAAATGTTAGGCAAACACTATAGTGTGTTCGGGACACTGTGGGACTCATTAGCGATGGTGGCATGTAGGATTAAATTTTTATATTTAACTTAAATATAAAAATACAATAAACTGTGTAGGTTACCAGATTAGCATCTAGTATTTGAAGGCCAAATATTTTTAAATATAATTTTTCCTACTTTCTTGCAAAGTGAATACAATTAGGATAAAAGGATACTTAAATTTGTTCCAGTGATCTCATACCATAGTTTTATATATGCCTGTATTCTCATTTGTTTGTTTATTTGTTTGTTTGTTTGTTTGTTTTAGCTGATGTTATGTCTGGTAACATTTTATAAATTTCAGTGGGGATAAAGCCATATAATGGCATACTTTTTTAACCCGTATCTGACAATTTTAGTATTTTTTAGCCAATACTTACATATGAAGATTAACCTTCACTTATCAATATTAAAAATTCTTGTATAAAAGCAAAACTTTAGAAAAGTGCATGTCCAGCAGAGCCATTTAAAATGTGGGACATTTTTTCAAGGGGTAAAAATGCTGGTCACCCTGTTTACAGCTATAATTTATGGTAAGGATAGGAGCTGGACTTCGTGAAGGGTCAGGTGGTTGATTATCCCATGGATAATGTTTAACAAAATAGACCAGGCAAGGAGACCTCTTTATAAGATCTTCAGTCGCAAAAGAAATATTACAGAACTTGCAGTCTGTACTGTAGCAAGTGTTCAACAGTTGTGCCTCAGATTATGGCTTGTCATCACATTGAAGTGTTGATCCCACAAAGCTCTCTGACTGCAAGGAAAGCCCTCCGGTATCTTTATATGCCGAAAGACTACTGTTTGTCAGTTAATTAAACCAATAGTTTTCATCTTCTTTCCCAAAGAAGGTGAAAAATTTGCAATTGGCATAATCCTGTTTTGTTTTATATGTGGATACCACACACTTATTATGTAGAAACAGTGTAGGTGAATAAAATGTGGGAATTATGTTTAGACACACAAGCACACTCCATTCTTTGCAGTATATTTAACATAAACATGGAAACATACAAGCAGGCATCCAAACTTATGTTAAAGCACTCGTGTACGACATACAGCCATATGAAGTGAGCACTTTTGACCACAGCAGTGGTGCTTGGTTTGAATGAAACAGGTGGTTTTTATGTTCCAATCAGGTAAACAAGCTTACAGCTTAATGTTATTCTCTGATGACAGTTAAAATCAGTGTTTATTTGTGCCTTTTCCATGAGGTTGTATGAGATTCATACTGTAAGTCTATAGTATATATGTGCTTCTACTGTATATGTGCCTGTATATTTCCATGCACCAATGGATTCAGGTGGTGGGTGCATTGCTTTTGCAGTGGAAAATCATATTCATGGGATTTTAATGAAATGTAAATACTTCTTTTGTGCCTTAAGTCATGGTAAACCTGAGCCCATAGATTGCAGCCAAACCTTTACAGACTGAAGTGGAAATGATATAAATACAGAATAGTAAGAAATGCTCCAAAGGGATAAATATTTTAAATTTTTGTTATGCATGACTGGATCTGTTTCTCATGCATGCAGAATATTTATATTCATTTACATTGTGGGATTTTATATTTCATAACATTATACCATTTGGATCAAAAAAGATGGTGAGTTTAGGCAGACAAGAGGTCAGTGCAGTCCTTTAGAAAGGCTCCGGATGCAATTTAAGCCAGGGCTGGCCATTTTATTACAGCAGACAAATTTCACTTCACACTCACTGCTGTGATTCTTATCAAAAAGCTAGCTGGTCTTTTCTAACAAGAACAGACAAGCATTGTATTTTTTCTGTCAATAATTCTCTGGGCCTAAAGCTCTTGCAGCTTTGTGAGATGCACTATAACTAAATGTTTTGTAAATGCAACATATAAGTCACTGAGTGTTTTAGACAAACATATTTTATTAAAAAATAGTCATGTTGCAGTTGAGATTTCTCAGAGGTAGAGGTGCTAATGAAATGGTAAGGTGATGAAAGAGAAGAGAAAGAAGTAATTTAGAACATTTACATTTAACTAAGACAGATAGATAGATAGATATTCCTTATAGGTATTTTGTCCTTCAAGTTTGGGTCCTCTACCAAAGGCCTTGGAGCTTGAGGGTTGTGCACAGTATCTTAGCTGTTCTGAGGACTGCGCTCTTCTGGGCAGAGATCTCAGATGTCGTTCCTGGAATCTGCTGGAGCCACTCTCCCAGTTTGGAGGTCACTGCCCCAAGTGTTCCAATTACCATGGAAACCAATGTTGAATTCACCTTCCACATCTTTTCTAACCCTTTTCTCAGCTCTTGGTATTTCTCAAGCTTCATGTTCCTTCTTTCTGACGTTGCCATCACTTTGGAAGACATACACGTTCACACACACACACACACACATCTATCTATCTATCAATCGATGTTATACTGTACACTAGCAAGAGTGGACAAGACACAATACATTCCGCTAAGGGTGGGGGAAAAAATCGATTTCCTGATGCAATGCGGACATGGACGGTTCTGAAACAATTCACAAAAATGAAAAATCGATTTTCTAAATCTAATGTAATGTCTGTGGCATGCTAAAAGTCACGAAAGTGCAGCACCTGGAAAATTTATGCCATGTGCATATTTCTGAGCGAGAAATTCGACCGGCACCCTGTGCATTAAAAGTTCGCGTATGGAAGCACTTTGGCTTCTGTGAAGTTAAAGGGAAAAAGTACCTAAACAAGAGCCACACTATATGCAAGCCGTGTCAAACTAAACTAAAATATTTTTGAAACACGGCAAACATGAGAATCCACATTGCACGTTTCCACCCAGAGGAGAAAAAAAACACCCAGTTGCAGTTGCCGCTAACCAGAGGACCATCAAGCAAGCGATGTGAAAGCTTCCACCTAACTAGGAAAGGGCAAAGCGAATTACAAACTCTATCGCAACTCTTATTGCCAAGGATTTGCATCTGTATTCGGTCACTGAAAACCAGGGCTTTCATGCTATGTTGCGCGCTTTGGACCTGCTACAGACACAGTTTTCCTGTTGGCTCTTTGTAATGCTGGAATTTGCAGGCATATAGTTCCATTTGTTTGCTAATAAAGATATTGGAATTAAATTCATTATGGGTCATTTCAAATGCCAATTAGACATACAGTGAGTTAGAAGAAATTCTGTAAAGGAAAAAAAGATGCATCAAGATACAATGATAATCGCATTGCAGCCCCCTGAACTGGAATCAAATCGAATCATGAGGTGCCTAGAGGTTCCTAACCCTACGTTCTTCTGGACAGATGTTTTTAGATGGGTTGTTAAAGCCTTAAAGCAGAATCATCGATCATGGATAAAGTTTAGAACCAGAAGTCTTGTGGTCAGCCAAGGAGTGCTGCAGAAATCACATACAGAGCTGATATCAGTTCGTAATCTAAGATGTTCAGCAGCAACATCATTTCATCAATTAAAAACTGGGACCCAGATACACCCATCCACAGTCTATACACTACTCACCAATGCCTGAAAACAAAAGAACTTACATAAGTATACAGAAGGAATAAGCTGTAACAGAATAGGCTATAACTTCAGCATGCTGAATGAAAATGTGTATTTTAGCCATCATAGGTTAGGGATGTTGAAGATGGAGCTGCCAGGCAGGAGGAAAAGAGGAAGACCGCAGAGAAGGTTCATGGATGTAGTGAAGGAGGACATGAAGATGTCTGTAACAGAAGATGATGCAAAGGATAGGGTGAGATGGAGGCAGATGATTCACTGTGGCGACCCCTAAAGGGAACAGCCATATAAAGAAGAAGAGGTTATGGCATGGCATCCAGTCTGCAAGCCTATCAGCAGAAAAAGGTATTAACCGTAGAAATAGCTTTCCAGCCCACACATGCATGCTATTTCCCCCTGTACTGTATATCTAGGTATACCTCCTCTTATTTCTAACTTGAGTTCCTTCTTTTTTCCTTTACAACTTGCTAGTAAGCCATAGCATGTGTTCTAATAAACCATCTTGCAAAATATATTTTAATGTGTTGACACAAAGATTACATAGAAATTCTGAGTCTCATTACTGCAGTTTCCCATAGAGATGCTGTCATGGTCTGGGTGAGTGGCCGTGTTTTTCCGCTGTGCCGGAGTCTCCTCCCCCGGCCGGAGACTCCTCATCTCCGTCTCACTACGCATCTGCTGGCAATCAGGGCTGTGGCTTCTTAAGACCAGCGCGCTCAATCATTCCTCACCAGATTGTCTGCTAACCTGTGATTCCTCCGGTCGCCCAGCTCAACCCCAGCTTCACTCACCTTCTCTGTTTCGTTCACTGCCTCAGCCCTGCCACGCACTGTTCGGATCCATACCCACTTGCCTGCCTCCCCGCCGCTCCTCGTCGCCATCCCC